>JAXCGZ010003825.1:82500-185483 GCA_037179515.1 Halocaridina rubra
CTGCGACTCTGAGGCGTCAGGTCGAGGGTTCGCGCCCCGTCACGGACTGGGGTTAGTAAGGGCATACACTCAGGGTAACGATTACATCTGCCAAAACAAGTCCTTCGTAAGAAGGCAACCATCCTAGCCCTCAGTAGAACAGGGAGTTCGTGACGTAAAACCGAATCCAATCCAATCCAGTAGTCTTTATTGATCATGGTATTATGACTGCGTATTAGCAAAACCTCTCAATATCATATGAATCGGTGATTTTTTTCTTCCTCTATTCATTAAAATTATACTTTGCCACCTTTTCCCTTTTCAAAGTTACCTTTTTCAGACTATATGCCTTGGTATGACAAAGGCCCGATTTCTTAAACATTGTAAACCTAGGATACCATATTGTTAGTTAGCTAGACACACACAAATGGCATTTCATAAACGCATCTGACGCGGTTCTGTGTATGGCTAGGATCCCGTACGGGATCCTAGCCATACACAGAACCGCGTCAGATGCGTTTATGAAATCCATTTGTGTGTGTCTAGCTAACTAACAATATGGTATCCTAGGTTTACACTTTAAGAAATCGCGCCATATTGTCTTCCTCTCCTTCCTTTTACTTCAAACATTTTTCAGCCTAACATCATCGAGTAAATCGCTATTAAAAGCATCTTCATATAAATATCTCGATAGTTTTCACAAATTAAAAAGAGCAAGGCAGAGACAATGGGTAAGCGAGAGAGAGAGAGAGAGAGAGAGAGAGAGAGAGAGAGAGAGAGAGAGAGAGAGAGGAGAGAGAGAGAGAATAAAATAATGATTTTAGACAAGTGGTAAGCAAGAGAGAGAGAGAGAGGAGAGAGAGAGAGAGAGAGAGAGAGAGAGAGAGAGAGAGAGAGAGGAGAGAGAGAGAGAGAGAGAATAATGAGAAGGGCAATAAAATAATGATTACGACAATAAGTCATAAATTGGACTCTGGGTTTCAACTGATGAGTCAAAAATCAAGAATGTTCAGATGCAAACATATGTTTGCGGTTTGTCTTGACAGATAGTGATGAGCTGAAAATTATTTCGATGATGATAGTGAGAGATAATAGTGACTTCGATCATGATTACATAAAAATTCTAATATTAACATTGAATGAAAGAAATATTTTTTATTGCTGCTGCTGACGATATAATCATAAAGAGAGAGTGTTTGAAATGATTACAAAGTGTTTGAAATGATTACAAAGTGTTTGAAATGATTACAGTGATGTAAGATGTAGCATTTCGAGTATATGTGGCCCTCGATAATGATGCTAAAGATAACAGTGAATCGAGGCATTGCCTACAGTGATAACGAGCCAGGTGATGATAATTTTTTACGAGATAATGGCACTTATGAAGTGCCTGAAACAAATAAGGAGGCACCAGTGACCCTCGCAAAGAATGCCGGGTTTAAAACAAATGGCATTAAAGTGATGTCGATGTCCTACAAGAAACAGCGAAGGTGAACCAGAAGGCTCACACACACACACACACACACATCCATGTGAGGAGGGAGGAGGTGGAGGAGGAGGGGGAAGAAGAAGAGGTGGTGGTGGAGGTTGCTGAAGGACGCCCAAGGAATGTATAAAAGGTAGTTTCAGAATTGGAGAAAGTAAAAGCTCGTGGCTTCGGAATCCTCCTGGTATGGCTCTCTCTCTCTCTCTCTCTCTCTCTCTCTCTCTCTCTCTCTCTCTCTCTCTCTCTCTCTCTCTCTCTCTCATATACACTAACTTTTCCTTCAAGCATATACATGACGTAAAAATAAACGTAAGAATGATGAACAACATAAGTAGATGAATAGAGAGAGAGAGAGAGAGAGAGAGAGAGAGAGAGAGAGAGAGAGAGAGAGAGAGAGAGAGAGAGAGAGAGAGAGTCTTGGAGAAAAGGTAATAAAAGCAATAAGGTAGTTCATAGTCGTATTAAAGTCAATAAAACAAATGAATGGAAGGTGGGCATTCACAGGAGGTGAAAAGGGGGATAGGGAGGTAGGGGGGAATGGATTGCGGTTGACCGTTCAAAGAGTTCATGGGAGAGATCTCCTTACATATAATAATAATAATAATAATAATAATAATAATAATAATAATAATAATAATAATAATAATAATAATAATTATAATATAATTACTAACGAATTTTTTTTTGACAGCTCATATTTGAATCATAGAATAAATAAAAACAACCTGATAGGGAGAAAGAGACAGACAGTTGCATATGTGTGTGTGTGTGTGTAGAGAGAGAGAGAGAGAGAGAGAGAGAGAGAGAGAGAGAGAGAGAGAGAGAGAGAGAGAGAGAGAGAGAGAGAGAGAGAGTTTAGAAGGGCAATAGTATTCATGGTATATGTTTTAATCTGATGGTGGTTTCCCAATCGTTTCATGTTTTATTTGGTTCTATAACAATCATCATGGAGCCGTATGGGCGAAGGCGATCCCCAATCTGCCTAAAAGATCATTATTACATTTTCATTCATAAACATTACATATGCTGTACTGTGGCACAATAGTTAACTTTAGGATACACAAATACTCTACTAAAACATATTTAACATACTAATAACACATGGTAGCTCATTTGAGCGTTTCAAAATTTAATACACTCCAAGGACAGTCACAAAGCACTTCTGTTTGTATGTATTTAAATTTTAGTGCTGGATAAACACTTAATAGAGCAAAATACATATTGTCCCGATTTCTTAAACAGTGTAAACCTAGGATGCTATATTGTTAGTTAGCTAGACACACACATATGGACTTCATAAATGCATCTGACGCGGTTCTGTGCATGGCTAGGATCCCCTGTACGGGATCCTAGCCATACACAGAACAGCGTCAGATGCGTTTATGAAATCTATTTGTGTGTCTAGCTAACTAACAACATGGTATCCTAGGTTTACGCTGTTTATGAAATCGGACCATTGTCACAATCACAGAAATATTTGCAAAGTTCAAGATGACAAAGACCAGGAAATCTGAAATCCTGCAAATCAATACATTTTGTTATAGTGCATTAAAGTATGACTTTCTTTTAAGCCATATAACGCATTTGGAGTATTCTGGTGTACTTACTGTTGTTGTTTTTTTCCATAACTGACATCACTTGCAAGTCTATCACACTGACCCTACCTGAGTGTTATTCTGCAAAATAATTTATATTTGAACAACTTTTTTAGCTTTTTTAATTAATTACCAGTTCCAGTTCTTCTTGAATTTATTTTTAACTATTGTTTTCAGTTGATTAATGATGTTTACTTATTGAAATGTTGACTCTTCAGCAGCATTTTTTACAAATTCGTCGGCCTTTGCCTTACCATTTATTCCAACATGGGAGGTACTCATGAAAAAAAAAATGAATCTAAGTTTTCGCATACAATAAAATCCATCATAAATTGTAGTTTAATGGGTTTTGCAAGCAGGTTCTAGGGATCTGTCCGAGGAATCAAGCTCTGTTTTAATTAATTTTATAGAGATTTATATTATTTCTTGTTAGCTGTATTCTGGTGAAGTGTGTTTTTCAATAATATCAGTTCTTGCATTCATTCTATGCAAAGATTGAATATTAACTTTGGACTTGGCTTAGGTAGGACATTAACTTTACAAAACATGCCCGCCTGGCAGAGTATCCTGCAATAAATAAATCATATATAAGAAAAAACAAAGCAAAACACAGGATCAAAGGTGCACTGATCAAACATGCAAAGACACCTCTCCTCAATTAAAATCCCTGTCATGTTTTGTATAGTTAATGTCCAACCTAAGCCAAGTTTGTTCCGGTAAAACCGGAACAAACTTGGCTTAGGTTGGACATTAACTATACAAAACATGCCAGGGATCTTAACTGAGCAGAGGCGTCTTTGCATGTTTGATTCGTGCACCTTTGATCCGTGTTTTCTATTGTTTTTTCTTATATATGATTTATCCATTGCAGGATACTCTACCAGGCTGAATATAGTCCAGTCGAATAATATTCCCCATTACAAACTTTGACCACATGAACTAACTGAAATTTAAATATGGCGTTCAGTTTCATTCCTTCAGCATGACTTCGAATCAAATATTCAGAGCTACGTAACATTTCAGTAGAAATTCTATCACCAAATAGTTCAGAGAAGAGTACCGGGACGAAAGAAAAGCTAGATAGCTATTTTTCAGTAATTATTTTACTCATCTATCCGTGTAAACCTCGTGTATGTGGATGAAAGAGAGACCTTGCACCACTGGTCTTGTATTTTATTTTTATTTTTTTATGATTGTGACGCCAGGACGGACCAAAAAAAAATAAAAAAATAAAAAAGCCCTCATCGGGCCTGGGCACGAAGAATACATAAAGAGAAACAGAGATGGAGAGTGTAATGACTTGTCAGCTGTGAAGGGATAATAAAAGATGTGTAATTAATGCAGATAATTTAGAAAATTTATTGCATCAGACGTACTCTTGGATCACATTTATCTATTAGGTTTTGGGCAATGAATAGTTGCCTATATATATATATATATATATATATATATATATATATATATATATATATATATATATATATATATATATATATATATATATATATATATATATATATATATATATATATATATATATATATATATATATATATATATATATATATATATATATATATATATATATATATATATATATATATATATATATATATATATATATATATATATATATATATATATATATATATTTATATATATATATATATATATATATATATATATATATATATATATATATATATATATATATATATATATATATATATATATATATATATATATATATATATATATGTATATATATATATATATATATATATATATATATATATATATATATATATATATATATATATATATATATATATATATATATATATATATATATATATATATATATATATACTTGTTTGTCAACAACATTTGACAATTTTTGTCAATATTTTGCTTAAATACCTAAAAACACAATTTGGGTAACTTATATTGATGTACTGCAAAATGGTGCCTTTTGGTAACAAACGGGAACAAAACCCGTCACTGATTTTTTTTTTTACCCCCCCCCCTCCCCCTTCCATATACACATTTTGCACCCAAAGAATGTTGTAGTCAAAAGAGTCCAAACTGAAACCTGTGAAGGTTAGTCTTAGGGTAAAACTTTAAAAAGTTACTTTTACGCTAGTCTTAGGCCGCTTTCACACCAAAGTGGCACGTCGCACGTGGCATGCAACGTGGCACACTAGTTGAAAACTGACATCCGGAAATATATGAAACCTTTCACACAGAAGTGGCGCGACACGTCCCATATGCCAAGTGCGACTTGCGTAGAGTGGCACGCACGTCGCACGTGGCACGTGGGACGTGTTACGCTACTTCTGTGTGAAAGGTTTCATATATTTCCGTATGTTCGTTTTCAACTGGTGTGCCACGTGGCACACCACGTGCGACGGCCACCTTTGGTGTGAGAGCGGCCTTATATAACAATACATCAAACAAGCGCTGTTTCCTTTGTAAAGTTCTAAGGATGATTGATTACAGGGTAGTTTCTAAAAATACACAAAAAGGAAATATTATTACCAATGGCATTTCCATTGGTAACCCTTTTCCCTATATAAAATAGGACAGTGATTCGCTTTTGTCTTAAGAGTTTCTCCTATGCCGTCTGTGAATAGGACTTATATCCAAAGAACCAACAGAAAAACACTCCTCGAAATCACTGTTGCAAAAATGGACTGAAATTGGGGCGAAAATATTCGGAAGATGGCGAAGCAAATAATTGGGAAGGAGTTGAAGGACACCCATGATACGTGGAGAAAAAGAAAACAATTATGAAAATAGAGTACTCTCTCTCTCTCTCTCTCTCTCTCTCTCTCTCTCTCTCTCTCTCTCTCTCTCTCTCTCTCTCTCTCTCTCTCTCTCTCTCAGGAGGCACAAGACATTGAACAAATTATTTCGGAGTTGTACCTGGTGTATTTCTTTTAATGTGTACCAGACAATATCAGGTTTCTTGCAAATATAATTATTTATTTTTTCTTTTGCTTATTTTATTTAGTAGCGGCACATTTTTCACATCTATCACTCTGACAAAGCTTTGAGTAATGTTGTTGAGAACCCCAGCTTGTATTCTAATTTACGGTCTTAAAAGAATAGAATCTATAATGTTATGAAAACCGAGTTCTTTTTACTTACAGCACACGTACAGATCGTGTACATCCTCTGGATAAAGTAAATTTTAGACATGTATCTATATAATACTTCATTATGCAATGTTAAGTATTTTCTGACTTTGCAGACATCATGATAATCATATATTGACAATAATCTGTTTAAATATTAGAATTAAGAATTTATAGCGTCACTTTAAGGCCGCTTTCACATCAAAGTAGACGTCGCACGTGGCATACCACGTGCCACTTTAGTTGAAAACGAACATCCGGAAATATATGAAAGGTTTCATATATTTCCGGATGTTCGTTTTCAACCGGCATGCCACGTGCGACGTGCCACTTTGGTGTGAAAGCGGCCTAACGTGTGGTGTGCCTCACTATCTGTTGTCTTTTGCAGTCTAATCTAGCCTAACCAACCTAACCATCACTCTATGTTCAGTTATAAAAAAATAAAAACTATATCAATAATTATTGTCCATAGACACATCAGCTATGGTGTAAATGTCCCGGTAGACCACACACTATAGAATCGCCGATTTTTTTTTATTTATTAATCAAATAACTGTACATGGGGACATGTGCACATACGCACTCCCGGTGATATGCAGTTGTTAAACATTACAATCTATTTTTGGTCATGTATAAATAAAATATAAATATAATTTGAGATGCATTTTAAATATCATAGCAAGTAATTAAGAATAAAACACAGTGAAGCATTGACTGGTGGCAGAAGAGCACTCTGCGATTATTAATTAAGAGTAATATTTATCATATATGTAATAATAATGTTCATTAGACCTTGCTGAGTGCTATCGTTTAAGTTAAATCTCAACTTTACCACAGAAACATTACAGACAATTTGAAGTAGACATAGTATAGCAATTTTCAGATTTGGGTAATAAGTAGGTACATATACATATACATGCATTCACATGTATCTATATATACAAATGCATATACTCCTATATAAATAACTAATTAGATGAGCAATAGAAATGCCACTGGGGCTTCATTCGAAAAAAAAAAGCTTTATTTTTTATTGGAACATGAGCCTTGGATTTCAGGTTAAGAACCTTCATATTGAGGAATGCGGTAGACGTGTTCGCAGTACTGTTTATATATATATATATATATATATATATATATATATATATATATATATATATATATATATATATATATATATATGATGCTATTTCACGAGACACGTTATTTTTTTTTTATGATTGTGACACCAGGACGGCCAAAAAAAAAAAGAAAAAGAAAAATAAATCTACCCTCATCAGGCCTGGGTACGAACAAAACAGAGAAAACCAGAGATTGGGAGTGTATTGTGACTTGTCAGATGTGAAGGGATAATAAGACATGTGCAACGAATATCCAAGAATATTAGGTGTTGATGTAGGCATAGGAAGAGAACCGTAAGTGAAGGAAGACTTATCATTGAACTGTCCTGGATAGTCTTATTTAAGTCCAATAACCCCTTCATGTGTAGTATTGCAAAGGGCAGTTGGTGCCATGGGCCATCCTACTACATGGATGTGAATGGTTATGGCTACACAAGGAAATTAAAAGAAATTTTGATATCCTTAGTACTTAGTACTTTCAAGTGTATTACTTCAGAGGATTCCTCTGAAGGTAAGTAATACACTTGAAAGTACTAAGGATCTCGAAATTTCTTTCAGCCATAAATATATATATATATATATATATATATATATATATATATATATATATATATATATATATATAATTTTTCTTTCGCTCAGGATACTTTTACAATATTATTATATGTGTATACCTTATGCTAAAAGTAAAATTAAATAAATTCATTGTATACGTGAAATTTTTATGAGCAAGTGTAATAATGACCTTTAAACAGATCTAAGAATACCTATGTAATGTTATAGATCCATATAAAAATAAAAAAAATGTATGCATTCCATTCAAAGTTATGACAATATGACCATAATATATATATATATATATATATATATATATATATATATATATATATATATATATATATATATATATATATATATATATAACATTCTAAATGGAAGAATATATATATATTTTTTTTTTGCATCTGGCAATAATACATAGAAAAGATAAATTGTGTATCAACAAGGAAGTTCTCTCTCTCTCTCTCTCTCTCTCTCTCTCTCTCTCTCTTAGAAATAACGAAAGAGAAGGTACACACACACACACACACACATTCAGTGTCAAAGAGACTTTATGGTGTGTCTGGGCAGTAAGATTTGGCCGTTGGAATCTTTTACATCTGTTATTTAAGTATATATGTATTTGTTTATTTTTTTTTTTGTGATTGTTGACATTTTAAGATAGCTTGAGGGATAGTTTATTTATGGTATTCAGAACATGGTGTGCATAAGAAGAGAGAGAGAGAGAGAGAGAGAGAGAGAGAGAGAGAGAGAGAGAGAGAGAGAGAGAGAGAGAGAGAGAGAGTTTTGTATTTGTAATAGTGATGTACTTTTGCAAAACATCTTTCTCTTTCGCTCTTGTTATAATTATCGTTTTTTTTTTCTCTTACTATTGTGACCACCATTTCCTTTCTGGTTATGGTCTCCTCCATATCCTTCCCTGTTTAACATCCATTCCCCAGATTCCACAATCTCCAAAGTCATTATTGTAATTACTCTGTCTTTGTTCATTCACCTGCCGTATTTTCTATGGCTTCCTTTTTTAATTTATTTATTTTTATTTTTTACATATCTTCATGTTACTATCATTCACTTTACCCATCATCATCATCATCATCATCTTTTGCCTGCCTCCCTCCCCATCCCATCACTATCCATCTATCCATCCCCTAACATTCCAGTGTCGCCAGGTGCTACTCACCCGCATTCCACAGAACGGCCTGAGCGGGTCTTAGAACCTTCCCTCTGATTGGTGCATATCGTGAGAGTCCTTGTCGTATGGACCAATCAGCCGCGAGAGCTCATGTGGTGAACCAATAGGGCCGCTTGTAATAGACTCGAGAGGTTGTCGAAGTTTCTTAAGTGAGTGGAAGGACTGAGTGTGAGTCGGGAGGTCTTTAGTGATGTGTTTTAAGTGATTTTTAGTGGATTTAAGTGAATTGAAGTGACTTTTTGTACCTTACGTGAACGCTTGGATATGCAGCTAAGGAAAAGGTGAGCTATGGCGTCGTCACCAGTGTCCTAGATATAGAAATAAGGGAAAAGAGCGAAAATCCTGTTGGAAATTCTTTTAAAGGAATTTCTGCTTCAAAATGGCGTCGCGCCTCAAAACCATCTCAATAGAAAATCATAACACGGGCATTCGCAATCATAAGGAGATGGTTGGGGCCCCGCGATCGCTGTCGGCTTCTCAAATATCTATTACTAGCTTAGGTATCGATTCGCATCGAGTAAAGATAAAAGACATCCAGCACATTAAATAATCCCGTAAATTGTTAGGTTGGATTTAATTGCATTCATTCCTAACCTAAACTGTCCCAACCTAACCAAGCAATTTGCGGGGTTATTTAATGTAGTGGGGTCGTTATTACCTGGTACATCAATTCTTTCATGACGGCTGTTATCGACCATATAAATTAAAAAGTTTCCCTTTTTTCAATAGTTACAAGTGTTATAATATTGTCATTTGCATTAATTGACATTAGTGAATGTGAATTATCAGAGTAGATTTAAAAACATCTAGTGCCGTGATGCCATTATTTATCGCATTTTCCACACGCGATTATTGTGAATAAAATTAATTTGGCCTCTAAATAACTTCATCTCGCAATTAATTTGAAAATGCAACGGACATTATTGAACCATTTCGCCTCTAAAATTCAAAGGGGGGGGGGATTATTTCAAGGAAGCTTTTTTTTTTTTAACTTCAATTCCATAAGTGCCTCAGTGCCATATTTAATCCGTTGTTGGCATCGTATTTTAGTGTTTTTTTTTCTCTATCGTTGTTTTTCATTATAATTGTCATAGAAGAAAACGTTGTTCTAGTAATGATGAAAAACGTGTTTCCTGAGAATATTTTCTTGCCACATTGAAAGCGCGAAGACGAGGGAGTTTGTATTGTAAGGCTGGAAAGAGATTTTCTCTGTAATTATTATTATTATTTTTTTTTGCTCATAATGGTCATCGTTGTAGTTTTTTTTATGCGAATTGTTACTTTTATCAATATTAATTGTATATTTTAAATTTTATACCCCCCAATTAGAAAGGAAAATCTTATATTTTCATAATATGATTAGGTTGGGTTTAAATAGTTTCAAGTTAGGTCAGCCCCAAGCCCCCAGTTAGGAATGGAATCGATATTGAAGTTATATGTATTTTTTTTCTAAATCGTTGTTTTGTATTTTCATTTCACTCGTTAGAGGTGTGAAAATAAACATCTTTACTATTATTATTATTTATTATTATTATTATTAGTTCATATTTTCATCAGTAACATTATTATGCTATATATAAGTGTGTGAAATCTGTTAGCATCAGTGGATTATTGACATTGCAATGGCCTGTCAGTGAAATAATCAGTTGGGAGAGATTTAAAATTTTAATTACGAAATAACTGTGTTTACGCTTAATTGGTCACTTGCAATTAATATATTGTTAGTAACAAAATTTTGCTATTTTTTTTATATGTAATTTTAAATACAATTGTAATCGAATAAGGCTAGTTAAGCAGTATGTTGCCATCTACATATATTTTGTAGCCTATTCATATTGCCATTTAAAAGCTTGTGATAAATATTGCCAACTACCAAACATTTAAGATTTCATGCTGAAAAGTTTAGGCACATGTCGAACTATATAATTACAGTAGTTTATGCATTTTCCTATCCATAAAGCATAGAAAATCATATGTGTATATGTTAATTTGCAAATAGTTCTTCGCTGAAATTATTAACCGAACAAAGACTAATATTGTTAAGTTGAATTAGAAGTATATTCGGCTGTACATTTACAGTTTATTTCAATAATAATCGACTGCAGTGAAAAAGTTTTCATAGTAGAAGGATTTTTTTTTTAATTTCTGTAAACTGATTCGTATATGAGTTCTAAAAATACCTGGAATTATTTGCCACACTTTCATGATTGACCTAAGCTATCTGCAACAATATTTTCATTGCTTACTTAGAGTATTGCCCTATTTGAAGTACTGTTAATAGATTTAGTGGTAGCCTTCTGTAAGCACATCACGATTAGTCATAGATAAGCTGATAAAATAGTAGAGATATAGCACAAGAGATACTTGATTTTTCAAGGTATGCAGCTTTTGATTAATACTTTAGAGAAAGTTGCTAAAAATAATGTCACAGGCTTTTTAATCATTCATTATCTTAAGATTTGAATGCTTTTCGTTTTATTTTGCGTGTGAGTGATTACATTCTTTGTCATGTCATGTAAATCCTATCAGATACTGAACTGTTTTAAGGAACACAGGTTCCTCTTTGGAAGATCCTCTTGAAGTTATATAGTTTATCCTATGTTAATGTTTATAAGTGTAGTCTACTTTAGTAATATTTTCTTCGCTTTACAGGTTATGGATCTTGCGATTGTGGTAGCTTAGGAATTCTGAGAGCTGTGTCACTGTGTTGAAGTGCCTTCTTACACATTCAGTTCAAGAGAGCGCACCAGCTGTACTTCTGCATAATTTATGAAGCCATTTCTTGGATATTTTATTGCAATCACTCCGTCTCCCAGTTCCCTCCGTTTCCCCCCCAGGGGAAAATTCACTCCAATCCTGCTCCCTCCTCTTCATTACACAGAAGGGAGAGAGATAACGTGTTGCTCACTCCTGCCTTATCTGTTATGTGATCATTCTTCTATTACAAGTCTTGTATGAGAAGCCTCGTGCTGTCTTCTGCTGAAGAGAAGTGTTATATTGGAATAGAAAGGTGAATTATTTGTGTGCTGTTCAAAAAAAAATCGCCCAGTGAATGTACTCGGTAATGTGGTAGTGAAGAAAAGGTGTGAAACAAGTGTGTTTATCTTTTTACCAAGGAATTTTCCAGTTTTTAGGAGAACAAGATACTTCGTAGTAGTATCAGGTGAGTAGATAAGGTTGAATTTTTTATTTTATTTTTTTTTTAAAGGAAAGTTAAGTCATGTATCAGACTATTTTACTTTTAACTCTCAGTCGCTCAACATATCTGCTGAAAATACTAAGGTTAATGACCTATTTGGGTTCCAGTTAATGCCGAGTGATTGAGAATTTTATGTTGTTACTAATCTGCTATAAATGCTCACGTAATTATTGGTAATGAGGAGTAGGATATTGGCTTCAGTGACTTGTTTATGTTTACAGTGCCACAATTAGACTATATTTTATTTTAAAACTGCTAGGCTGTAGTTTCCAAAAGTCTCTATACTTAAAGTAAGAGATGTTGTGAAGATAGTGCAATATGAGTGCCGAATCCAGGCTGGCTGGTTGCAGGCTGTATGTCCCTCTTCATCATATGATTGAGAGTTGATTTACTGAAGTATATTTGATATTAGTAATATTTCTTGTAAGATTTACAAGAACCATCAAGCACATACTGTCGTATGTGCATAACGTAAGATTGTAGCCTCATATCTTGTTTCTTAAAATTTACTGGAGAGAAAAAGAAGTTGTGACTCTGAAATTTGTGCAGTTTTTTTAACTTGGTTTTAGAATTTTTTAATATTACGAGTCCTCAGTTTTGGTATGTTTTATGCCTTCTAAATCCTTATCAGCCGTTGTATATAGGCTTATTCTGAGAACACGTAGCATACAATGTGTACTTTAAAGAGTTGTGTTTTGAAATGGTTGTATGCAATTGTTTAAAATTTGAATATTAGGATTCAGTTAATTCATATTCTCACAACAGCCGGTGGTTATGTTAGTTTATAATTTTAAGTTGATAAAGAATAATCTTTGGGACATGGGTAGTGTAGTAGGAGAATGATTGACGTGGAGTTGACTTGCCTGCATTTGAGCCCTCTTGGGGCTGTAGTTTTGCATCCAGCTATTGTTCCCCATCTTCAGTCTGTCTGTCCCTACCCCCCTATTAGGGACTATGGTTACACATAAAACATGGATTATGATAAATATTAATGTATAGTGGATTTCATTAGTGTATAGCAACACATTCTAGCCCTTAACCAGTTTTTCTGTTCATAAGGGATTGTGCTATATGTAGAGAGTTCTATAACATGGTTGCAATTGTAATCTAGCTTTGAGGTAATATATTATTTCAGTGTTTGCAGAACTCAACTTTGTTTAAAAAGTTGTCCGTTCTGAAAAAAATACTTCTGTATTGCATTAGACACTCTTGTATTGTTAATATTTAATACAAATACTCTTTATTTTTCTGTACTTCCTTTATACTGTATTTGAAAAAGGTCCTGAACTTATACTTTTGTGCTGAAATCCTCAGAATTATATGCCTTTGAGTAGATTTAATTGATATTTTCTGTGTGCTCTTCTACAGCCCTCTCTCCACTCTTTATCTTTCTGTTCTTCCCTTATACTTTATTTAAAAAGATCTTGAACTTTTACTTTTGTGCTGAAATCCTTAGAATTATATGCCTGTAAGTAGATTTAATTGATATTTTCTCAGTGCTCTTCTACAGTCCTCTCTCACATGGGAATAATTGTCAGGAAACCTGCTTGAAATTTAATGTGACTTCCTCATGATCATTACTTAGATCATTGAAGACAATTCGTGTATACTAGAGTCTATGCTGTAAAGAAGGTTGGAGTCCTCGTGCTTTTTGTATAGATTTATTTCTCTTAAAGCAATTACAGCTCCATTAAAAAGTGACTTAACGTCATTTTTTGGGGGGTATGTTGACTTTGTATGAACTTGGGGCCAATGATTCTTTAGTTTTTAATAGTGAGAATGTTTTAGGAAATAGATAAGTTTTAGTTTTTGATGTCGAATCGATTAAGACATTAAACCTTAATATTTGAGATATTGTTGGAGTGTTAAAGATACTTTGTTTTTCCATACAAGATTAGGTAGGATAAGACGATAGCTATGCATTGTATATGGTTTTAAAACTAACTTTAAATTTATTCACCATAAATTTTAGGAAGGCACAGGTTATGAGATAATTCAGAATTTATGACTATATGTTATAGGGTATATTGGGAAAAGCATCCCTCTCACCTTATGCTGTATATTTTTCTTTCCCCAAAACAACCCAGCGTGGACACATTTTGGTCTGGTTGGTAAAATTTTAGTGCCTTAGTTTATATATTATTTTTGCCACGTATTGCTTTTGTGGGATAAGCTTCATATATTGCGAGAGCCTTCTTTATATAGATTTTAAACTGTTTGTTGGTGTTGCATTCTTCAGTTTTGTTGTTCTCTGAAATTAACTTGCATAATTACAGCTTACCACCTCCAGAATGAGGGTGATATTTATAGTCACTGGTTGACATGAATTGATCTGATGCACTACTTCTGTTATATTGTAATTCATATTTATTCATATGTACTTGCTATGGTGAGGACCATTCTACTTCGCTGCAGCTTCCTGTGTTCTTTTATGGAACCTGTCTTCATCGCTTCATCTCTCGGATATATACCAGATGGTGGTGATTCCCCTTATGTTTTTTAGCCCCGTGATCTTGACTGTCTAAGTGATTACTTGTATGTTTGTGTGTGTGAGAGAGATAGAAAGAGGAAAAAGTAATTCCTTTTATTTCATATACAGTGATCTGTAATACTACTTAAAAAATTGCATTTTGGATTTTAGAACCTTCGTATTCTGCAGAGGTTTATCTTTTCACAGAGCTGCTAATCAAGGGGGGTGGTGCTGTGTAGGGTGATATGAAACCCTGCTTCTTTCATTTTTCTTTTCATTTTGTGGTCCTCCTGCTTGCATCAGCAGGATATGTCCTCATATAAAAAACTCAACAGTATGTTGTTTAAATGTGCAGTATTAGGAATTGTATATATTTTTTTTATGAGTGTGACTTCGGGACAGGCAAGAAAATTGCCCTCATCAATAAAGGCCTGGGCATGAATAAAAAGTAGAAGGTTAACGACAAGGCAGAAATGAGGTAATGATACACAGTAAGAAAAGGACAGGCTGAAAGAATAGTCGAAGTACTGAACTTAGGTCATAGAAAAATGACAGGATTACGCCCCGAGATGACGATAGGTCCGTTTTTTTAAAAAAGGTTATAAGAATTAGGAAAGACAGAAGGGGGAAGAGAGTTCAAGATGCTGGAGGTAGTTGAAAAGAAACACTTGCTGCACTGACCAATCCGCGAGCTACAAATCTCCACACAGTACCTGTGAGACGATGCCGTTTGGTGAGTGTTACGTTGCCTCGGCAGTGTGGGAGGAATGCAACTCTCCAACTCATCAGAGTAGCGATAGAAAAGAGATAGAGATATGCCTTACGGTGAGGAGAAAGAAAAAGAATCCAGATTAAAAGTAAGAGAAGGGTCATACATGAGTCTGACTGCCTTAGATTCAACCCTATCAAAGAGGTAAGTATATGAAGAAGCACCTCAGATGTGCGAGCAGTATTCTAAGCAGGGACGGATAAGACCTTTATAGATAAGTATCTGTAAAGAAGATAAGTAATGACGAAATTGTAATAGAACCCCCAATTTTTTGGAGGCAGATTTAGGAATTTGGACTATGTGATTCCTCCAAAACAAGGTAGAGGCTATCTGGATTCCAAACATATTGATAGAATGAAGAGCATAAATTTCGGTAGTTTTGAAGACCAAAGACTTTTCAAAAAAGTGAGAATTGAGCAAAGTTTCGAAAACTTAAGCGAAAGATGAGGTAAGGGCAATAGGTCGGTAGTTTGAAGGAATAGAGCAGTCACCCTTCTTAGGAATAGGTTGCACTAGAGCATGGTTCCAAGATGAAATATATATACTGGCTGACAGAATGAGGTGAATAAGACAGGAGCCAGTTCATCTGTAAATTCCTTAAAGAACCTTGCATGGATGCCATCAGGACCAGATGCCTTGTTTGTCTTTAGTAAGTGAAGAACTTTATGAACTTTATGTAAAGAAGGATAAGGGAGGGCATAGGGTTAGAGAGGGGTAAAGAATGAGGGACAGGTGCACTGGAATCGCTTATGGATGAGTTGGCAGAAAAATGAGAGCCAAAGAGAGTGGCTTTGTCAGTGGGAGAGCAAGCTCTAGAACCATCAGAACGAATGAGATGGGGAAAGCTTCAGTTACAGAAGTTTTTGGAGAGGTTTATGGCTAAGGACCAGAAGCATTTATCAGTGAGAGAGGAGTTAAGGTCAACTTTCCTTCTTATAAAAGGAACTTTAGAGTTTCGAATCTTAACAGTACAGTAATTCTTAGCTGAAATAAAAGCAGAGCAAGTTAAATCAGAAGGAGAGGCTTGAGAGACTGGTGTTCCCGATTCCTGGCCTGAATAACCATGGAGCAGGCACGGTCAAACCAAGGATTAGGGGAAAAAGTTTTCATAGTGGAGGGGATGAATGCCTTCATTCCTGAGGTTATGATCTTGACAACTTTTAGGTCTACCTGATCAGGGTTGCGGGGCCGAAAGCAGTAGTCTTCCCATGGGCAGTCAAAGAGGAAATTACTCAAATATTCACGCTTGGTATGCTCAGAGTGCCAAATGTGGCACTGAGTAGCAGGAATTGATGGAGGGGGAGCAAAAATGGAAGAGATTGAGATCACTGAGTGGTCATATTTCCCAAAAGGGGAAAGCACAAGATATGAGTAATTTGAAGGATTAGAAGCAAGATATTGGTCAAGAGTGTTGGCTGTATGTTTATGTCGATTAGGAACACGAGTTGAATGTTTGATAATCTGCTCCAGATTGTGAGTAATAGAGACAGCAAGGGCATCACTTCCTCCCAGATAAGTGTGAGAAGAATTAAGTCGCTCACTGTGGTGTACATTGAAGTCCCCAATATAGAGATTCAGCATATGTGAGAAGATAATAAGGACTCATGTCAAGAGGACAGATTTTCAAAGAAGACACAAAGTCAGTGGAGTTTGGAGAGCAGTAGCAGAAGCATAGGAATATAGTGTGATGGAGAGTGAGATTTTCAGCCAGAGAACATCAAATTCAGGAGATTCAAGGTCCATGTGCCTTGCAAAAGGAGTGTTAGTGTTGCAGTAGGCACAGACCCCACCTTTGGAACGAAAATGATTATACAGATTATCATGAGAGATTTGAGTTTCAGAGAGGAGGAGGAGGTTAGGGAGGGATGTACCCAAATGCTAATCCACAGACGAAAGATTAGAATTCAGACCACGAATGTTAGAAAAGTGAAGAGTGAAAGAAGCAGATTTGATATAAAGTTTATTGCTAATATGGTGTAAGTTTTTTTCATCTTTAGCTATTAAATTACATGGCATAGCTACCATCAAGTTTTGTTGTTTTTATGAACTCGTGTAAACTTTTTTATGTTGAAACAATCGTCACAATTCTTGTGCAAATTAAAGTGTTTATTCACTCATAGTAACATACTGTTCATCCACCTTATAAATGGTCTTCCTCTTGCAGCTCTAATCGCGTTTGTTTTTAATCTTGACACTCATCACCTAGAATTTTTCCCTGTATCAAGTCTTTTTTTTTTCTTTTTCATCTTTACAAGTTTTATAAATTCATTATTTTACTTACTGATCCAGTAATCCCTCATCTTTTTATTTTACTTCATTTATTCTCATTATACATAAAACTGTTCCCAAGCAACTGCTTTACATCTTTCTATCCCGCTCGACTAAAATTTCTTGACATTAGTTCACAATCAGTTATATATATATATATATATATATATATATATATATATATATATATATATATATATATATATATATATATATATATATATAATATATATATATATATAATATATATATATATATATATATATATATATATATATATATATATATATATATATATATATATATATATATATATATATATATATATATATATATATATATATATATATATATATATATATATATATATGTGTGTGTGTGTGTGTATGTATATTTGTATGTATGTATGTATACACACACCATAAAGGTCATCAAAATGCTTTAAGCCATATTTGCCCTTTATTTGGGATGTGCAAGCATAAATCAACTTTACAATCTTTTACACTTCTTTGCTGTCAGCCAGTAGTATTGTCTACTGCTTATTATCCTTAGAAATATACTTCATCGCTCACCATTAGTGTCCTCTAGTGATGGTGATTTCGTATCCATGTAAGTGTGAAATAGCTATGATGGTCTCAAGTTTTTCTTGCTATTTTAATTTCGGAGCCTTTTTTTTTTCAGCAGAAAATTTTAAAAAATCCCAGAAGATCACCATCCGATTTTGGCCTTTGGTGTGAAGTATTTTGTTTCTTTAATCTCTCTCTCAGACTGTGTACTGTGCATCCTTCAATCTTCTTTGTCATCCATATACTGTAGTGCAAACAGCCTTGTGTCCTTTTTTACAGTCATTCAGTTTGTTACATATTTTGTATATTTTCACCCAAAATTTAATTCTGTATATATTGTATTAGTAGATTTACTGAGCTTTCTCTGACTGGTAACTTTAGACTTTTTCATATACTGGGTATGTCCCTCATCATCAAGTGTATCTTGCTAGTACCTCATGCGATTTTTAGTAATGTAATCATATTTTTAATGTTGGTCATCATCATTTAAATCTCACCAGGCTCTCAAATTCTTTTTAGTTTTGTAACCATCTTTTTTAATATTTCTTAAATTATCTTTAGTTAGTAATCATCTTCATATTGTTCGTCAGATGTTTTTAGTTGGTCATTCACATTTTTAACGTACACTATGCAGTTGTCCTCTTTTCAATATGGGAATTGAAATCATTGTTAGGTAGAAATTAACCATATTTTTTTTTGTTTTTATTATTTGTACATATAGAAAGAGGTTTATAAATAGGAAAATTCGAGTTTTTCACAGGTAGTTAACACCAACGTCATATCGCGAAAAACGAAAGCAAAAATTTTGATTCCCAATTTTATGAGGTTGTCCCTTATAAGGGGGTTGGCCTAGTCAAGCCAAGATTTTACTCTTTGTTGGAGGAAATAAAGGAGGTTATTTCCTGTCCCTTGGCTTCTCCTCATTTAGTCTACTTTTATGACACTCAGGGAATATGGAGGAGGTATTCGTGTCCCCTCAGAAGTAGGTAGTGTGTAATAAATGTATGTAGATTAAAAATCACGGCAAGTGATTCCATTACATTGTTTATCATATGAAATATAGAGTCGGGAAGGTGATAAGACCTGATAAAATATGAATAAAGACTGATTATATATATTCCATTCTTTGTGTCAGAAGCGCTGCTTTCATGAATGACTCGGGGGGGGGGGGGATAGTGAAGATAATTTCCCACCTTTGAATGTAAAACAAAATGCCAATTTAATCATCCTTCCATATACCAAAGCCATATTCCCCTTTATAAGGGGGGTGGCAGAGTCAAAGTAAATACTTTGACTTTTTGAGGGAAGTGAATACATAGGAAGAGGAAGAGGGGATTCCCTTTCCCCTAGCTCCGCCCCATTCAGTCGACTTTTACGACGTAGGGGAACACGGAGGTTTTTAACTTTTTTTTTTTATAATGATTTTTGAAAGAACCCTCTCACTTACCTTTCTCATCTTTCTTGTTCATAGCTTTATTTTTCTGATTAATACACACTCAGGAAATTTTGATTTGAGAAACTTTGTAATTCTTAACGGACCTATCGTAAGTACATACCAAGTAGCTGTTTTTTAAGATTTTCAGCTTACATTTACAATACTCTTGCTACAGTGAAAAATTATTCCTCTCGAAACCCTAATCCCTTGTTCTGTTTCAAAGAAAAGTTGAAGCGATCTCGTACTGTACTAGAATCAGTGCTCAACTCTTGACAGGATGTGAAGAAAGTTATAACTGTTTTAAAGGTTTGAAAGTACGTACTACCTGTCTGTGCGCATTTAAATTTCATTTGATTGCAGATAAGAGGGTAAATATATCATTCTATAACTTTATGCCTGAATTACAATTTAGGATTTTCCAAATTAAGAATTGGCAAGATCATACTATAATCAAATTTGGAACCACTGTGACCGAATGGATAGCTTTGAGTAATCCACTTGGGAGTTGACAGACCCATGATCAAGCCCATCGTGGGGCATTATGATAGGCATCCAGCTTAATTCCCTAGCTACACTTTGTTTGCATTACCCATGAAGGGGATTAATAGTGACACATAAGTAAACAACTTCTATAACCAAATTAGCCTTTCAACTATAAAATGTATACAGCATTTATTTTGCACATGTCTCCATGTACATTATGATTTTCATATTGCTCTAATGATAATAGTAGTGAATGTGGATGCAAGTTTCCTCGGTATCTTAAAAGGTGTTCCATGCTGTAGATAAAATGTGCATTGATACAACGATTAATAATGAATACAAGTGTCATGTTGAGCATTTTTCTTTTAATGTCCTTGAATCCTGTGTCAGATGTTTGGTACAACACACTTAGCTAGAGAGCATGATTTCGCTACAATGTGTGACCATTGATATCTGTGAACCTTACCCTTGCTATAAATATGCACCTGCTTTCTGTTTTACAGTTCGAGTTCATGTTTGGGTTCTTTACTACGAAAATATGGTGAACCTCTCCTCTGCCTTTGTTTACTTCTTCCATTACCTATTGCTTCTGAAGCTACTTAAAGCCCTGTATGTGGTAACTTTTGAATAATGAAACTATCTCTTGTATGAAAGACAGTGCTCTTTGACTTATTTTTGAAAATATCCAAAGTTAATCCGCAAATATAATCTGGTTTTCCGTCTTAGTATCTAGGCTCATTCTACTTGATGCTGCACATATTTATGAAGTCCCTAATATAAACTTCAGTATTTCGATAATGTTATATTATTGCAGTTAGAATATGCTTTCCACCATTGCCGTTGATGTTAGGAGGGAACTTGCATGAGAGGGTTTCAGATTACAGCCAATAAGTAATTCTTTATTAGGAATCATTCTAGTGGTAACGTCTTATTGCTTCTTTGTACATTAGGTTCTGAATTAATATTTCCATATGTTTGAGGAATATTTTCAAATGGACTGCATCTGATTCTCTCTTTCTAACATGAGATTATTTTCTTATCTTTTGAAAATTCTCTCTTCCCACTGAATGATTATTTTTTAATTTGGAATCTTTTTACGTCCTGCTTATTTTGAGACTTTCAGGGACTTATTGTCAATCTGGAAATGTAAATGTTCTCGTCAGTTAATTTATGTATAAGAATGTTTTCTTTTGATGTAAAGTCTGTTCAACTTTTTCTTTAAGTTCTTTTTGATTCAGCTTTACATGCTTGTAAGATAAATTCATACCTGTTATCGTGATAACTTACGTCTTGCTTTTGATAATGTGTGGTGTGTCCTTTAGCGATAGTCACAAATTGCAATTTAGGGTAAAGTTTTCCCCATTTCCTCACAGGCTTGAAGAAACTGATTGTATGTCATTTTCTCATTCAGCTTTGTTGTGATACAGTATTTGTTGTCATTTAGCATTTAAACTATGATATTATTTCCATCACTTGGATATAGTGTAATGCAGCATCGTAAACTTATTCCTAAAGTAGCAAATTGTACCTTAGCATCGCAATAAGTTTTATAGCAGAAGAGGTTCACCATTTTCTATGTCGCATTTAGCCATCATGAATGGGGGTGGGCTGAGATTGGTCCTTATATCCCTTGGTGGGCTCAAACTCGGGTTAATTGCTTAAACACGGGTTAATTGCTTCTCGATTCGTGCATTCTACCTCTGAGCCTCTCTGGCTCCCTTTTTTTTAGCAGAGGAATGATTGCCTAAATACAGATTTGCTCTTGCCACTATTATTCCAGGGCTTAGTAGTGGAATTTTTTCATGTCTTGAGTTGCTGTATGGCCAAGATTATAACGTTGCTATTCCCTTTGTACTTGTTATCGGCGACTACTATTTTTTTTTTAGTGTGGTAGGTCATTTACTGCCCAATAATACTTTCAATTATTCAAGGTATAAAAGGTCATCTTCTTATAATTTTTTGATTGTTGTCTTAATCTTGTTTCCTTATGGTTACTTTATTATTCTGTCTGTGAATTTCCCTCGGAGTGTAAATTTTTTTGAATTTATTTTTGTTTTTGTTTTTGTCGTGTGTAGACTTGAAACCTCGTCTGTTATTTCTTCATTACTCTTCAGTTTTCACGTTTTTGAAGTACAGTATTTTTGTCTAAAAAGTGATTACGACTCAACTTTTTTTTTTCTTTTCCCGTTAGGTTTTAAATTAGTGGAAAATAGCTGAATTATATGTTTTAGTAGTGATAGCTACATATAAGTACAGTACATTATGATAAGAAAAAAGTACAGTAATAGTTGATGACAGCCGAACCTTACCACATTTTTTTTTATTCTCTAATTTTTGGAAACCAGAACTAGTTTTTCTTAGAGTAGAAATCAATTAAAGGTTATTGTGATTGCCCCCCTGTGTGTGTGTGTGTGTTGTTGTTGTTGTTGTTGTTGTGTTTGTTTTTTTTTTTTTTTTTTTTTTTTTTTTTTTTAAGGTATCTCATATTGCAAGGAGGGCTTACATGGGCAATAAATTCATAGAAGGTTTTTAAAAAATCAAGTCCACCGAAGGTATATGTTATTTTCACTATCATGAACATCACTCTCATTGCTGCTAGATGGTAAGAAACAATAGAGAAAATGAACAGACAATTACATCACTGACGTTGTTCACTCATCCATTCATACTTTCATTTGTAATGTTATAAACAGAGAGCATATGAAGAAATTGGCTTGCTTTTTGCACAGCTTACCTTCAGATTTTAAGTTAACGTTCTAGCTTCTTAGGGCCTGGTGTATTGTTTTGGGGGGTAATATTAGTGACTAAGAGAATATTCTCATCAGACATGATGCCAAAGCTAGAAGGATGGCCACAGTTGTAACTGTGTCATCCTCTGTTCCTGTAGTTATTATTTGTGATGCAGAAAATCAGATGTTGGTTCTAAAATTCACTCTCTACATACAAGGGATGCAAAATTAAAAATGGTTATCTCATGGGTTGAAATTTTTAAATACTGTATATGTATTGTAGTAATATTAGATCTTGGGTCTTGAAAGAGATCATCTAGTTTAATGAAAACACTGCAGTTATTTATTAATGAGGAAAATTATAGTAAAACTTAGTAAAAAGTTGTTTGTTATATACATAATAGGACAGCCTTCCCTCTTGAGAAGTGTAATGATAGATTTTTTATGTGAATGTTTTTGGCATGGATTATGATAACGTATTTTATATGCTTTATGCAACCTTGTGAACTGTTGTACCCAGTACTGCTTCTTAGCACAAATAGAAATTGTATAATGATTGTGGAAAACACTGGTTTTTCAATGTTTAACCTTTTTTGCATAGCTTTTCCTATTTGATTAAAGCTTATATTCATTAATATATTTCACTTAACAAGTCATGATATAATGTAGTACTGTCTCTTGAAAGAAAGTTGGTCTGGAGATGAATGTCGAAGGTGTGGAATGTGTACTGTTCCTCATCGAGGTACAGACCTCAGCGTACGCCAGAAGGAGTGTAGAAAAGCGGCTACTACTTAATGCAATCTGAACATACTTCCACTCTCAGATAGGCTTTTTTTATGTATTCCGTTAGCACCTTTTCATATTGCCAAACTATGTCTGTCTACTTGTGAACATCATCCTTACACAAGGATATTGAATGGTAATATGAATATTAACAGGAATTTAACATGTAGTGAAGCCCTATTTAAAATCTGATTAAATTATATATTGTGGGGTCTCTAGGCATGAGTGAAGTAAAGGTAATGAATATGTCTTTGTGTGTGTGCATGCATATGTACGTGTACATATTCCAAATTATATGGTACGTATAGGAATTGATATTGCAAACTGTAGGTGTAATGGTGACGTATAGTAGTATTGTAGATGAGGAGGCGTTTATGTATCATTGATAGCATGGTTCATTTTTATTTTAGTATTTTGAGTGTGACCCAGGACAGGCAAGAATATCGCTCTCATTGGACCCGGGCACCAAGAAAAACACTGAGATGAACAAAAAGTAGAATCTTAAGGACAAGGCATAAAACTCACTTGAAGATACATAATGAGCTCTTTAGGGAGAAAAGTACTGAGTATAGTTTAGTAAATTATCGTTCAAACGTTGTTGTCGCCTGTCTACTTGACTATTTGACTGAGCTGGTCTGCTGAGTTTATCTCTGTGAGCTACTGAGTTGAAATCAGCTTACTGAGCTATGAGGCTGAAGTAGCATACGGAACTTTAAAGATGGAATAATCTTACTAAACCTACTAGGCTCTAAGATGGAATGAACCATCGAGTTGGCAGTGTAACCTATTTCAAAGAACGTAAATTTTACATGGAGTGTAGGGATTTACATACGCTCGCAAGCATCAGTGGGAGTCTGATTTACTTAAGGTTTAGTAAGTTGGTCAATGGCGGCTTTCTTGAAGTTTCCCTGAGGTCTGCGTATAACCATCAGAATTTACTTAGGGTAACAGGAACCATTGATTAAGTGAGTAGCAGATAATGTTTCAGTTTTCAGAATCATGTACAGTGTTGTAAAAAAAAATAAACAGTTTAGATGCCCCTCAGAAAAGACAGTGCATTCCAATATTTTATTGTTTTTGTATATGTCTCTGTATGGTCTAGCTGTGACCAATGCTGACAGACTACAAAATTCTGTGACTCATGTACCTTTTGATATTTACTGCTAAACTACAGTTTAAGAAAATATCAAAATGGTGTCCCAAAAATAATAAATTGTTACCACTGTGCATCTTCCGAGAATTGCTTGTATATGATGCATTATAAGTACTTTAGGGACTTTTAAGTTACTTATAAACTCGTTGAAATAGCCCCGGAAAAGACATTGGAATGAATTATACACATCTGACATGCATTGGCCGTGACTGTAATTCCCCTAGTAAGTGGGATTGGCTAAATCGAAGCACACAAGCAAGGAAAAGATGTTAGGTGCAGGAAAATCCCTTTGACCTGCATCATCTATTTATCCTATATATATTTTTCAAGTAATCACTTATATTGATCATAGAATAAGAAAAAATTGTAGCTTTAGACGAAGACACTAATATTATAAGATTAAGAACTATAAAAGCCCATAGTATATACAGTATTTGGGTATATAGAAAAAGGTGCAGCTTTAGAAGTTATAGAAATACCATTCAAAGAACTGTATAAGTAACTTATATTCGATGGAGGTTTTGCATTTCTAGTAAAAACTGTCCATCTTCTATTTTGGAAATCTAATATTTTGACATCATTTATATACATGAGGGTAACATTTCTCTCGAAATAATATAGTTGATCCCAAGAAGAGATTAGAGTTAATGAGTAAGCTTTGTGGGCAATATATATTTAGGTATTACCGTACTCAGTATTGCAGTTTTTGAAAATTAGCATTCTTTTTTTACATCCATTCATTTCTAACAAATATTGCCTTATTGGAAAGATCACTTTTTCTTTTTTTTAACTTAAATGTGATATATAATATTTTATGAAGTGTTCAACCTCTTATTTTTAGTTTTGATAAAGTTTCTCTTTTTGGCATAAAGAGTACAGTATGTGGATGGTGTTTTTTCGTTTTATGTGTCACTGTTAGCCCTTAATTGGGGAAGCTGCCCTTCCTATTGTTCGGCTGTGGGTTCAAATGTGGGTTTGTCATCTCCCCAGTCGAGCATTCTGTCGTTGCTCTACAATGGTCCCCATGTATGTGCAGGGTGTCCTGTTTGCAAATATTATGAAAATGATTTATTTAGTAATTATTTATAATTTAGTTTGTTATGAAAGTTAAATAGTACAATATTAGGTTGAGCCTGCTTTATGCTGAGAGTTGGTGCTCTGTGGCATTTTTTTAAAGGCTTTGCATTACTTTAAATACCACAATCTGCCTTTATTGGAGATTACTTGTTATTGGTCATTGCTTTGTCAAATATATTTATTATATGTAATGGAGTGGGCTTTAATAAGGGTTTGGTTTTTCCTTTTAGGCTTTGTTTGTGGCATTCCTTTTTGATTAGATAAAAGTTGTTTGTAGTTATTGGCGGTAGACTGCGTGCGAAAGCTTGTCTGTTACATATGGTAAAGGTCTTAGTAGGTATAGTAAGTCTTGGAATATCTGTTATTGGCTCATTTAGCATTCACATATTATTTGTTTTTGTCAAGAATTGCTTGCTACCAGACCTGACTTATGTTCTAATAGAGGACTATATACCCTTGGCTATCGTGCTGAGTTTGAATTTTCATATTTTGTGTAAATTTGTGTGAGAGAGAGAGAGAGAGAGAGAGAGAGAGAGGAGAGAGAGAGAGAGAGAGTGAGAGAGAGAGAGAGAGAGAGAGTGTGTGTTATTACTAGTTTTTCAGAATATTTTTAGCGGTGTTGATAAGCATCTTTTATTTTCTGAAAGTGAAGAAAATATAAGAAAAAGCAAATTCTTTTGTTAAATATTCAGATTTAACAAAAGATATTTCTGTGTATTACAACCTTTTTTCAATTTTATTTATTATAGTGACTGGGGGTTGATTATTATAAGGTGCTGTCCCAATCATAAATATTAAGTAGCTTGGAAGGGCCTTTCCTAGGTAAGCAGTTATCCTAAGGGTAAATGTCATTAAGGTCGTTTACCTTTAATTGCAGACCATAATAGTGATACTTAATATCTTTTAGCAGTTGTATTTTGCCACTTTTATTTGTCGGTATTAATCCGAATTATGAGGAGGGACACAATGGATTTCTCCTGGGAAATCAAGGGTTGTATTATTTCCTAACATCCCTTGATGGGTTCGATTGCAGATCTGTCACCTTTCTAATTGACAGCTCTAACCACAGAGCTCCTGTGCTCCCTTGCAGTCATTTAGCATGAAAGTTCAATAATCAGCTTAACTGTTAAGCTCTAGCTTATCTGTTTGGATTATGTATTTAAACTGAATATGAAAATTTTGCATGATGGATATTCATTCATATATGGTGAAGACCAGTGACATCTTTTTTCTCTCTTTGACAGATTAAATTGGACATGGTTAAAGTGTGGTAGTGGTTCCATGGCTCGATGGCCCCCCAGATGCCTCATGCGGGTACCATGAGCACCAACACTATAGGACGGTCCACTCGAGCCGATTATAATAAGGAGGTAAGGTATACTCATTTACAAACTTACACCCTTTCATAAGCGCACATTTACACTAGGGATTTTGTGGGATCCCTTGCGTTTATGGATGGTGATAAGAAGGGTCAGATGAATGGTGCATTACTTGGTAGGATTTAGCCTTGGTTTGAGGCTGTGTCCTCTGCACTTTCAGTACCTCTGTTCATTCTGATGGAAAAAACGCTGATTCTCGTTTTGAAATTTTTTTCTTTGGGTTATTAATCGGGCATATACCTCCAACCTCTGCTGTCAATACTAAAACGTGTTTCTGCTATTTGCATTGCTACTTCTGTAGTTAACTATCCAGAGCACATATGAAGCATAAAACTAAAAAATTATGACCAATTTCATTGTTTATACCTTTATATACAGTATATTATTCATGAAGATATGTAGTTCTGTTGCTGTATGTAATAACAGAATTTAAATTAAATCTGTCTCTGAAGATTAATAATATTTAATAGTATGGATTAAGGAGTACCTGTGTTATGAATAGAATGTAATTTGTTAAATTATTATGTAAGTTTGGAAATTTCTAGTAATTATCATAAGTAATATCAATTTTCAGGCTTTACATCAGATTAGAGCTTCATTACAACCTTATGCAGCGGGTGTCATACCCCGGGAGAGGCTAAGCCCCATCAGTCCGGGTGCCCATGGCCAAGGATCCTTCAATCTCACTGAGGAGGATCTCCAGAGGGTCTACAATGGCTACATTAAGGCTCCTCAGCAGCTTGAAGGCAGCAAAATCATAAGGAAGTCTAGCTTTGATCGTGAACTCAACTTGCATCGAGGCAGCCCCGCTCTCGATAGCAGTAATGCGAGCACACGTTCAGATAGTCCGAGTATGGGGGCGCAGATGCTGTATGGCAACAGTATACCTGTCAGACAGTATGCCGAATGCCCTCAGCCCAGACTTAGTGGTGGGGACCAAATGGCAGGTGATATTAATCATCCAACAGTATCTAGGCAATATAGTAATTCTTATCCTGTTGTGCCTGATGCCCCACCTCCTCCTCCTCCTAGAAGTCAAGGAGGAAGTGTCCCTCCCCCTACGCCTCCCAGGGGAACCACTCCGCCACCACCCCCATATCCGTGTGCCACAAGTTGCGCCCCTACAATGGTGACCACAATGGGTCAGAGGCCAATATTACTCTCAAGACTCTCTCCTGGTCCTAGCAAAACTAAGTCTCAGGCAAATTATGTAAATATAAATAATGTGTCACAAAGCTCAACCCCACAGAGGGGTACTAGTCCTGTTTCTTTCAGTGGGAGGCAGCCAGTTGTGTTCCAGAATAATGCTCAGGTACAGCAGCAGCTTACTCATCAGATGCAGGCCCTCTCCATCAACAACGGAAATAGCTACGGAAATCAGCTCGATCGGCCTCCTCCCTATCCTGTTGGTTCAGCTTTAAAACACGTTGGGGGTGTAAAATTGGCTGCACCCCCACCTTCCTATAATGCTACTATGCAAAATAGACAAAGTCCCACCCAGGACTCGAGAAAGAGCCCTGCACAGCTAAACTTCCAGGGACACAGTCCTGTTGTTACTCCACATCCAGTGTCGCCTTCGTCTCTGTCACCTCCATCTTCCATGTCACCCATTTCTCTTCCACGCGGTGGCCAAACGGCTCGTCAAGCCAAGACTCCAACTCCTATTATTATGCAATCTGTTAAAAGTACGCAGGTTCAAAAACCAATTCTACAAACAGCTGTTGCACCTACGTCCCCACCCGTATCCGCACCTCCACCATCTTACGCATCTTCCATCCAACAGAAACAGGCGCAGGCTGTTGCTGTGGCCCAGGCTGTGCCTAGTATAGCTCTAGCACAAATGATGCCCCAGGAAAGCGGTGTTTCATCTTGTAATTATTCATTAGCGGTAACTTGCAATAGCGAAGCCGTACCAACTACGGACCCTCCAAGCTATCACTCTACTATACAAGCCATGGCAGCTGCCAGAGGGTATAGTCCTGGTTATTTATCACAACCAGTTGCGAGCATACCTGTTCAGGATTTGCCAGTGCAGGAATTAGATTTGTCTTCCACCCCATTAGCTCACATCCCTATATCTCAAGTAGGAACCGTAGATTCCATCATCACTACGCAGCCTTCCAGTGGAGTCGAAACTGTTAGTAGTTGCTATGATCCCAGCCTTGCTGAAGATATGACCCATCCTACTTTGCAAAGAAAGTTCTCACCTGTGATGGCAGATACAGCCTCCACTGCCTCTCGATCGGAGAGCCCTGTGTCATCTGTCAATTCTCACGATACTCATGCATTGTCACAATCGCCAGTTTCCTGTTTATCAACTGCAACTTCTTCACCCTCCACTCAATCAGACTTGACATTAGAGTCTGGATATTCTTCTGGTCAGTCATGTAGAGGGATGCCACCCCCACCTCCGCCACCAACCGAACAAAAGACGACTCATCAATCCCCAATACCAGAACGGAAGAAATTAAGTTCAGAATTGGAATTACAGAGGTGCGAAACTAAAGTGAGAAACTTGTCGCCCCATGCGTTCAAATTTTATATGGAACAACATATAGAAAATGTGATAAAATCATGTGATGAGAGAGAAAACAGGAGAGTTCAGCTTGAAAAAGAAATGAAGAAGATTGGTTTGTCTGACAAGGATCAGTCACAGATGAGAAAAATGTTATCTCAAAAGGAGTCCAACTTCATTAGACTTAAAAGAGCTAAAATGGATAAAGCACTCTTTCGTAAAGTTAAAACAATAGGTGAGTGTCCTGTATTGTCATTACTCTGAATAGTTTCAAATTTAAACTTATTTCAGAATGCAGTATTATGGCATACTCTGTTGAAGCCAGTAGGGTAGTCACAACTGTAATAGAATTATTGATGTGCTAGAGCTGAAGTGTAACATATCTATCAGGGCAGGGCATGTATGTAACATTTTTTGACTTAGCTGCCTACTTTTTACCACTGGGCATACAAAGTGAATATTTTTCTCACTCTTATTAGCTGTTACAAGAACTTCAGATATATAAAGTGAAAGTAATACTTATTTTTTTGAATAAACATCTACTTTTATTATACTGTTATTTTATGTTAAGTGTATTTTATTTTTACTTTGAACATATTAATGGGATATGTTTCTTAAATTACAGTAGTTTTTCTTACCCCCCTAAAATGTGACTTGAAATCATTACATAGTATATACAATATTTTCATTATTTGAAAGACAGATTTAGTAGTTCCTAATAGGAATCTGTTATTTGAATAAAGTTTGGTGTTTTAAGAATTTTGTTAACTCATTTTTTTTTTTTTTTGGAAGGTGTTGGAGCATTTGGTGAAGTTGCTCTGGTTTGCAAGATAGATACCCGCCGACTATATGCTATGAAGACACTTCGCAAAGCTGACGTGCTAAAACGCAATCAAGTAGCCCATGTCAAAGCAGAGAGGGACATCCTTGCTGAAGCTGACAATGAGTGGGTGGTTAAACTTTACTACTCATTTCAGGTGGGTTTCTTGGGAGTATTGTATAATAAAATGCCATTTTGTGTTATTGCATGTGTTAGCCAGTCTGTAATCTTTAGCAATAAATTATAGGTACTTGAGAAGAAAATTTTGTTGTATGTTTTTGTACAATATAAGAAAATCTTTTTTAACTTCGAAGTTATTCATGTAATCAGCGTACAGTTTAATCATTTCCCTCTTGTCTTCAATTTTTCAGCAGCTTACTCTTAACAGAAATATTAATTTTTAACCTATTATAACTATCATTTCTCTTCAGGATAAAGATAATCTATACTTTGTTATGGATTATATACCCGGTGGTGATCTTATGTCTCTTCTCATAAAGTTTGGCATATTTGAAGAAAAGCTTGCTCAGTAAGTAAATATTTTACCTGTTGATGCTATTAATAGCAACTTTGAAATCCATTGTGAATATCAGTTTAAAATTTTTGGAAGCATTGCAATATAGCAAAACCCTCACGTCATTTGTTTACATGTATGCATATTATTGTTTCCTTATCTATTCTATATATTGATTTTTTCTAATGTTTGTTTTTATTTATTTCAGGTTTTATATTGGAGAATTAGTCTGTGCAATAGAAAGTGTCCATAAAATGGGTTTTATTCATCGTGACATCAAGCCCGACAATATTTTGATAGATCGAGATGGTCACATAAAACTGACAGATTTTGGGCTCTGTACAGGATTTAGATGGACACACAATTCGAAATACTACCAGAAAGTCGGTAAGTGAATGCTGTTTTAAAAATGACCAGTTTCATATATCAACTTAGAACCAAGATTATGAATTTTTAGAATTTGCATGCATATGGCTATTTTCGTTTGTGTACATACACTTTGTAATTTGGTTTTCATCAATTGCTTAGCAAAAACAATGTACATTACTTATTTTAATGATGGCTGCTATTCTGTTTAAATTTTGTTCTTATTTTAGACACTTTAATCCATTTAATCCAGGAAGGCACACCATATCCTAAGATCTACTGATTATAGGAAATTGTCTCTCGTATCAAAACGCTGTAATTTTGTTCTCTCGCTGGTAGGTCACGATCGTCAAGACTCCATAGACCCCTGTGGAGATAATGACATTGTGTGTCGTTGCAATGACTTGAAGCCCTTGGAAAGACGAAGGAGACGACAGCATTTACGCTGTTTAGCTCACTCCCTCGTGGGGACACCAAATTATATTGCCCCAGAAGTCCTAAGCCGCACAGGTTACACGCAGCTTTGTGATTGGTGGAGCGTGGGAGTCATTTTATACGAGATGCTGGTTGGACAGCCACCATTCTTAGCAAATACTCCTCCAGAAACCCAATTTAAGGTATTACATATTTTTTATTAATTAATATAGTTGTAAATAGGAATATACTATATTTAAATATGACACAGTTGCATTATGTCACCACTTACATAAGTGGTTGTAAATTTTAAGTGGACTACAGTTATTATTTAAATATTTTGGGAGATTTATTTCAGTTACAGTAACGTTTGAGAACCAGTTTATGTTCAGCACTGATGAAAAAATTTGTTATTTTTTACAGGTCATCAACTGGGAAACCACTTTACGTATTCCCAAGCAGGCCAAGTTGTCTTCGGAAGCCAAGGAATTAATTTTAAGCTTATGTACACATCCCGAACAGAGACTAGGACGAAAAGGTGCTCAAGAAGTCAAGGCTCATCGATTCTTTGAGGGTCTTGACTTCGAGGGTGGTTTACGTAAACAACCAGCGCTTTACACGCCCCAGATCAAGTCCTCGACGGATACCTCAAATTTTGATCCCATAGATCCGGACAAATTGCGACCAAGTGAACCCAACGAGAGTGATCTGGAATGGGTGAATAATAGCAATCAACCTCTTCACGCATTTTTTGAATTCACATTTAGACGCTTTTTTGACAGCACTCCAGGTGGAACTGGAAGTGACGAGAAGGACAGTCAACATCCAGTGTATGTATGATGGCCTTTTATTTGGCACTATTTAAAATGTGATAAAAGATCCGAGATTTGGGCTCTGTTAGAAATAAATCCTTGTGTAATCCTAAATCTCATGTCGTTGATTTCCAAGGACATAGTGTAAGTTATAGTTTATTAAATAAAGGTGATGGTACTAAGTACTATCATTCCACTAGATTTTGTATGTGATGGAAGGTGTTCAACGGAGAATTAACAGTGCCTAGACCTTGGTCTGCCTCTTAATATAATATTTTTCTCAAGAAAATATCATAGGAACATTTGGCAAGGAGAAGCAATCTCAATATTGTCAAACCCAGTGCTGGGAAAAGCAAGCTGTGATTTATGTATATTTTTGAGTGTTAGATATTGGTGATATGACTTGAAAAGCAGGGTATGGATTATTATTATTGTATGGGACTTCACGCAACCAAAGAATTGTAAACAGATTTAATTATCAACAGGGACACATTCCCAAGGTTCAACTTCTTAACCCCCCCAGAAATGCTTTATTTAAATTTTTTTTTTTTAACAGTAATAATTTGGTGCCTTTTGTAGTGTATTACTGCTTCATATATAATAATTATAAACTATTGGTCGATCACTGTGCTTTCTCAAATCTGTGTACAGTTGCCTTACTCATCTTCCTATCCTGAAATGATAAGAAGTCTGAAGTGGGGATAAGCTTAAGTTAATTATCATTATCAAGGCTCTCATTTGTCTTGATGACTACAAGACCATTTTTACAGCAAGTCCCAATGAGCAGATTATGATTTTTTATGCATTTTTTTCCAGAAAAATACTCGTATGTTTGTCATAGACAGCTGTATACTGTATATATTTTTGTATGGAATACCTGGGTCTTGAGCGGATGAATGTCTTTTTTTCATCTCAAGAGAATGAGTGTCAGGGCTCCTAGAATTTTGTAAAATATATATATATATATATATATATATATATATATATATATATATATATATATATATATATATATATATATATATATATATATATATATATATATATATATATATATATATTATATATATATATATATATATAATATATATATAATATATATATATATATATATATATATATATATATATATATATATATATATATATATATATATATATATATATATATATATATAAATAAATCCTCAACATCATCTTCCACTTTGCAATCTTTGTCTTCCCAAATGGGATAGGGTCTTTCCTCAGCGTCTTCTATATGTAATTACTGTTTTGGTAGTTGCGCTACCAGAATATTTTGTAAATTATGTATAGTCTTGTATGTTGTAAATGGCTTTTATGTAAATAATCGCAGATAAAATTATTTTTCTTAACCTCATACTTACTATATAACCTTCTTATTTCCTGGGGCATTACACTTTCTTGTATTCAAGGATGAAATATGTAATGGATTAATAGAATTCCAAAATTTCAACGTGAATGGCTTTTCATTCTTAGGTAAAATGATACCATTCTTTTGGTATGGAACTGCTCATTCCAAATATTATTTGACCAAAAATCAGAGAGGAAGGGCTCTCTTGTTATACTGTGACCAGTAGAAACGTGTGTATTTACACTCAAATTTTGCATGGCTGCCTGCTGTTAAGAGAACTTCGTCATGTTTTTATTGGAAAAAAAGGGGGTATTTTGCAGTGCCTCCATGAGGCAAGGATGATATCTTACCCACTAAACTACCACAGTTCTTATTCCTCAGAGATACAGGGACCTATTGTTATGAGCTAGACAGTATCCCACGCCTTTCGGCAAGCTGCTTATATACTTATAAAAATAGTTATCCAATATGCCATACCTAAAGGCTGTTAGTCAAGCAATGCTGAGATGCATACAAGCAAATATACCTTAATAGTGTTTGGGAAATTGGGAAGTGAATATGGTACCATTTTGTGGATAAACCTATTAAATTACAGTAATGCACAAATTTCTGTGAATGTATGATGTGATTCTAAATGCTTAGGAATGGGCGGAACTTTTTTGCTTATTTAAGCCCTCCCTAGAGGGTAAAACTACCTTTATATAACTGGGTCAAAGAATATGGTATGATTGAAAATGGGAATTTTACAGAAGTCCAGCTATTGACTGACCACCTCATTGCTTTTAATACATATTTCAAGCTTGTAACTGGGGCTTTGGGTATATCTCTATCAAGATGGTAGATATGATGACTTTAGACCATACCCTGAACAGAAGGCCCGTATTCAGCGGAGTAGATAATGCATAGCACTACTGGATATCACGAAGGACGAGGTAGTAAAACTGTTGCGTCCCGCAACTTCTAAAACTGGTTCAAGTCCTTTGAGGAAAATGACGAAAATTTCAGATGACGATTATGCTAAATACAGAGTACAGGTATACTATGCCTTATGTCACTTCGACTAAAGATATTTTCAACTTTGTTAATTATTATAGGAAGAAATAAAGATTTGATGAAGGTCAGTTTATGCAACTGTGTCAGCAGAAAAGACAAAAATTCAATACAGTGTTACCACGGTTATTCGCGTTTCTTGGTTCGCATTCTCACTCTATCGCAGTTTTTTTTTTTGGATAAATTATTATTTTATTTTATGGGTATACGCAAAAATATTAAAATATTGAAATTTTTTTTTTTTCAGTATTTTCATTTTTTTATTGGAAATGTAAATTTACGTTGCTTGCTGTTATAATGTAAAGGGTGTTTTTTTAACAGTGCAGGGAGGGTTTATACAGTTTGTAAACGAAAAAATAATTGTAAATGAGTGTGTGTCACGTCATCATCACCTCATTCATCGTAATTTTATCTATCACTTTCATAAAAATTTACGTTGCGTGCTGTTACTTATAATGTAAAGGGTGTTTTTTTAACAATGCAGGGAGGGTTTATACAGTTCGTAAACGAAAAAATAATATAAATGAGTATGTATGTCACATCATCATCACCTCATTCACCATAATTTTATCTATCACTTTCATAAAAATATACGTTGCGTGCTGTCATTTATAATGTAAAGGGTGTTTTTTTAACAGTGCAGGGAGGGTTTATACAGTTCGTAAACAAAAAAATAATTGTAAATGAGTATGTGTCACGTCGTCATCACCTCATTCACCGTAATTTTATCTATCACTTGCATAAAAATTTACGTTGCTTGCTGTTAAATATAATGTAAAGGGTGTTTTTTTAACAGTGCAGGGAGGGTTTATGCAGTACGTAAACGAAAAAATAATTGAAAATGAGTATGTATGTCACGTCATCATCACCTCATTCACCGTAATTTTACCTATCACTTTCATAAAAATTACGTTGCTTGCTGTTATTTATAATGTAAAGGGTGTTTTTTTAACAGTGCAGGGAGGGTTTATACAGTACGTAAACGAAAACATAATTGTAAATGAGTATGTATGTCACGTCATCATCACATTCACGGTAAGTTTTCCTATCACTTTCATAAAAATTTACGTTGCTTGCTGTTATCTATAATGTTAAGGGTGTTTTGTTTAACAGTGCAGGGAGGGTTTATACAGTACGTAAACGAAAAAATAATTGTAAATGAGTATGTATGTCACGCCATCATCACATTCACGGTAAGTTTTCCTATCACTTTCATATATATTTACGCTTGCATGCTGTTATCTATGAAGTAAAGGGTAGTATGTTAACAGTACAGGGACAGTTTATACAGTGTAAACGTAAAAATATATTAAAATATCTATGTACATATAGGCTGATCCTACTTCGCGGATTTCCTGGTTCGTGCCGGGTCCCGGAACCGAACTACTGCGATAAGTGAGGCAACACTGTAGTCACCTAAAAAAAAAGGGGGCAAAATCCCCCCCCCCAAAATGTTAAAATTTATAGAATAATATGTAAAATAATTTTAAAACCTTAGAAATTTTAAAAATATCGAGTATATTCTTCATTAAAGATAGTTCCGGTTTTACGTCACGGACTCCCTTATCAACCAAGGGCTAGGACGGTTGCCTTCTTACGAAGGACTTGTTTTGGCAGATGTAATCCTTACGCTGAGTGCATGCCTTTGCTAACCTCAGACCGTGACGGGGCGCGAACCCTCGACCTGACGCCTCAGAGTCGGAGACGCTATCGAAAATGTTAAACTATCAAATACCTCGTTGTGTCAGCGGCCTTATGGGTTTGTTGGTGATGCTGTATATTGAGCTGCCTGGCCTAACATCCCAGAGTTGCTAAAGAGGATCACTGCCGATCTTGGTATTTTCCTTTAGAGGTCTCGGGGAATGTATGAAGTGTTGGTGGCACATGTGGTTAAGTGTGGTGCAGTCTTCCATAAAATGCTTCCTGTGTTGCAGTCAATGTTTCTGACTAGAAATAGTCTTAAAAATTTTTGTATTATTGCGTGCGTTGTGTTAAAGAGATGAGGTAATCGCCTGAGTGACTGATGTCGCTCCCAGGTTCTCGTGCCCCTTAAGGGGTTGGGACTGATTGTGGCAGTTTTGCTTTTTTTCCTTCTCTTCTAAGTTGCAGCTCCAGAGAGTGGACCTATGATGAAGACACTGCCACCCCAAGGCCCCTTATGAGATTGCTATATATGGGTGAGTAGGAGGTGTAGGTCGTTTTTAAAGGGTTTAATATGACTTATGTCGTGAGACTTGGAACGAAATAATTATGTAAGGTGAGTATGACTGTTGTAAAAACTTATTTGTTACTTGTGGTGTATTTAAGATCCAGGATTCACCCCTAGGGTTTTGAAACTTGTGAAATATAGTGTGAGATGGAGGATACCCTTCCCTACAGATGTTCATGCATTAGCCTGTCCTTTTGGTCAGTATAGTGGGAGCAACCCTAATTTATAATTCCTTTCCCTAATGTCTAAATCTGGCCCTGCATACTGGTGTTGTTTGCCGTTTTATGTCAATATTAATCCCCATTCTCATGGGGATTCATACAGACATGCTGGAACTGGGGAAGTGAGATATTTTGCCATGAGCAATGATAATACGACACCTATGAACTGTCGTGTAAAACTTCACCTATATCACACTTACTTCATATAGATATTTTTAACAATGCAAAAGTCAGTTTGCTTGTGTGTGTGGGGGGGGATATTTTTTTTTAGCAGCAATACAAAGTGAATAATTTCTTAGTAAATTACGAGAAGTTCATTCCTATAATAATTATTGATTACCTTTTATAAGATTACGGTTTTTCTTAATTTTCTATGGTAAAGAAAATAACATATTCGAAATCAGTATTACAGAGTTGCTGCTGGATGGTATACTGACACACAAACAGGTAGAGTATATATATATATATATATATATATATATATATATATATATATATATATATATATATATATATATATAGAGAGAGAGAGAGAGAGAGAGAGAGAGAGAGAGAGAGAGAGAGAGAGAGAGAGAGAGAGAGAGAGAGAGTAATCGAAAAAATGAAAGACGTTGTGATGGAAAGGGCAAATCCACTGATTAAACAGGTACTTGATAAAGAGAAAACAGTGGTAATCTCAGGCATAAGCGAATCCCAGGAGCCAAAATGGCAGGGGAGACTCGAAGAAAATAAAGCTAGAGTTGTAGACCTAATAAGAAAGCTTGGAGTAGTTTGTGGTCCTGAGGATATTGTAAGCATTCACCAACTAGGCAAATACTCGAGGGAAGGAAAGCAGAGACCAACAAAAGTAAGCTATGAGAGAGGGGAAACATGTAGAGAAATATTGATCAGAAAAAAAAGAAGTTTAAAAGACCTTCAAGAATTCAAAGAAGTGTTCATTAGACGATACAGAACACAGGAGGAGATGGGAAAGATAAAAAACTTGTTGCAAGAGGCAAGAAGGTTAAATGAGGAAGGAAATGAAGAAGAAGAAAAATTTTCATTTCAGAGTTCTTCCAGACAAAGGGGAGATAAAGAGGATAATGACAGAAGATCAGGGGATGGGGCATCATTAAGATTGTTATGCACAAATGCTGATGGATTAGCTGGTAAGGCAGTAGCATTAAAAGATAGGATTCACAACAGTAGGGCAGATATAGTAGCAATTACAGAGACTAAGTTGAGTGAGGACATAAACAGTGTCACAGTTTTTCCTAAGGGCTTCAGAATATTAAGGGTTGAAAGATCTGAGAGGACTGGTGGAGGGATAGCACTGCTCATAAGTGATAGGATTCAAGTTGAAGAAATAAACTTGGCTATAGAAAGTGATTTCAAGGAATTTCTTATTGCTCGCATAAATACTGGGTCAGAGAGCATTATAATAACTTGTATATAACCCACCAAGGAACGAGAATAGGCTAGAAATTTTTGAGGAAAGTCATATAGGTACTATTGAAGTCATAAACTCAGTTGTTAACATGGCACAGGAGAGAAAATGTAGGATTTTGATTATGGGAGATTTTAATCATAAAGAGATAGATTGGATAAACCTTGACCAATACAGTGGTGAAGACTCAATCGGGTTTAGATTCCTAGATTGTGTACAAGGGAATTCCTACACCAACATGTAATGGAACCAACGAGGGCCAGGGATGGGGATGAGCCATCACTACTTGATCTAGTATTCACAGATTATGTGTTGGATATTGAAAAAATTGAGTATGAACCACCAATTGGAAAGAGTGACCACTGTGTGTTGTTGATGGAGTATATCATTGAAGATATTCTGCCTGAGAGTAGAGGCACTGAGGACATGAGGAGGAACTATCCGAAAGATTACATCAGAGTGAATGAGCTTTTTGCAGTTATTGACTGGAGAACCTTATTTTACAACAAATCTGTACAATAAATGTATGACATCTTTTGTGAGAAATATGGGAAGATAGTAGATTGCTGCATACCTGTCACCAAAGTAGGTGTAATTCATGTCAGAGAGAAATGATTCGATAATGAGTGTAAAAGAGCTAAGGAGTGGAGAGACAAATGCTGGAAAAGGTATAGGAGGAGAAAAAACATAAATGCCTGGAAAACCTACAAAAGAGCAAGAAATGATTACCTAAGTAAAAGAAGAGAGGCAGAGAGAGACTATGAGAGGGACATCAGTAGGAAGGCTAAAGAAAATCCCAAGCTTTTCCACAGCTTTATTAGAGGAAAACTGAAGGTAAAAAAAAACAGGTTTTAAGGCTTAAGAGAGCGGATGGAAGCATCTCTGAGATGGATGAAGAGATCTGCAAAGAATTGAACAAGGAGTTTCAGTCAGTATTTACAGTAGAAAATACCCCACCCCCTCAGATTGCAGAGATAGAAGCCCAAGGGCCGGTATTAGAGAACATCAACCTTACAGCCACAGAGGTATGCAAGGTGCTGATGGATTTAGATGTTCATAAAACTACGGTCCTGATGATATATCCCCTCATGTACTTAAAAAATGCACAAACTCAATATCAGTGGCACTAAGTATCATATTTAAAAAGTCACGGGAGTCAGGGGATATTTCAAGATGCTGGAAACAAGCAAACGGGATACCTGTCTTGAAAAAGGTAAGGAGGGATACGGCTCTGAACTATAGACCAGTTTCCTTGACCAGCATAGTTTGCAAAGTTATGGAGAAACTACTAAGGAAACATATCTCTCTTCACTTGGAATCCTTCAACTTTTTGTCAGTGAGACAACATGGCTTCAGAGAAGGTAGATCAACAGTAACAAACTTATTAGAATTTTATGATGAGGTAAGCCGAATCTTACAGGAAAGAGAGGGCTGGGCAGATTTCATATTCCTAGACTTCCAGAAAGCGTTTGACACTGTTCCACATGGGAGACTTATTAGGAAGCTGCAAGCAATGGCTAGAATAGGTGGAAATGTCTTGGAATGTATAAGAACTTACTTAGAAGGAAGGGAACAAAGGGTTAGAGTAAGACACTCAGTGTCTGAATGGAAAAGAGTTCTTAGTGGAGTTCCACAGCGTTCAGTTTTAGGGCCACTTTTGTTCCTTGTATATGTAAATGACCTACTAGAGTCTGTAAATTCATTCATGAATATGTATGAAGATGATGCAAAGATTGTGAAGAAAGTAGGAAACGAGAACAATGGTAGAAAACTTCAGGAAGATTTTAATAGTCTGCATGAGTGGTCAGAAAAGTGGCTAATGAAATTCAATACTTCAAAATGTAAGGTAATGAGAATGGGTACAAGTGCAAGAAGGCCCAAGCTTGACTACTCGGTGGCTGGAGTACAACTTCAAGAGACAGAAAATGAGAGAGATCTAGGCGTAAACATACTGGCAGATTTGTCTCCAGAAATTCATATAAATGGCATAGTAAGGGAAGCATATGCCATCTTATCAAATGTAAGGGTAGCCTTCAGGCACATAGACAAGGAAATGTTCAGAAATATTTATGTAACCTATGTGAGGTCAAAACTCGAATATGCAGCCCCCTTTTGGAATCCGCACTTGAAAAAGCACATAGCTAAGCTTGAAAAAGTTAAAAGACATGCCACGAAACTAGTTCCAGAAATACGTACACTCACTTATGATGAGAGGCTGAGGGAATTAGACTTACCATCACTGGAAGCTAGAAGATTGAGGGGGGATATGGTGAGTCTTTAAATTCCTTCATGGTTTTGATAAAGTGGATAGGGGTCGATATTTTGATATGGCTGGCTCTAGAACTACAGGTCATAGTTTGAAGTTTGGTAAGAAAAGTTCTTTGCAGGATGTAAGGAAATACTTTTTCAGTGTAAGAGTAGTTGATAATTGGAATTGGCTAAGCAAGGAGGTAGTTTATGCTATCTCAATCCATAGTTTTAAGGACATGTATGATAAGTATCACTAAGTATAAAATGGAACCGATGAGGAGACGGGGAGATACGAGCTTTGGGCTCTTTCCCGTAAACACAATTAGGTAATCGCATACATACGTCCATATATATATATATATATATATATATATATATATATATATATATATATATATATATATATATATATATATATATATATATATATATATATATATATATATACATTCTATCTGTTTGTGGAGGAGAAGCTGGAGGAGTGGAGAAGAGTGATGGAGGATAGAGGACTGAAAATCAGCAGGAAGAAGACAGAGTACTTGAGGTTGAGAGATGATGAGGATGGGGAGGTCAGTTTGCAGGGGGAGGTGTTGAAAAGAGTTTAAAAGTTCAAGTACTTGGGATCAACAGTAGCAGAGGATGGTGACCTAGAGTCAGAAATAACCCACAGAATACAATCAGGATGGAAGAACTGGAAGAAAGTGTCTGGGGTGCTGTGCGACAGGAGAATAGGGATTAAGTTGAGGGGTAAAGTGCATAAGACAGTTGTGAGACCTGCGATGATGTATGGAGCAAAGACATGGGCAATAAAGAAGATACAAGAGAAAAAACTGGATATGGCAGAGATGAGGATGTTGAGATGGATGTGTGGAGTGACAAGAAGCGATAAGATCAGCAACGAGGTAATTAGAGGTACCTCAAAAGTTATAGAAATATCAGATAAGATACAAAAAAGTAGACTAAGATGGTATGGCCATGTCGTTAGGAGGGATGAACAATATGTTGGGAGGAGGGTGATGGAAATGGATATACAGGGTAGGAGAAGGAGGGGGAAAACAAAGCGTAGGTGGATGGATTGCAACAATGACGATCTGAGGTCTAAAGGTTTGTTGGGTGATGAGGTATGGGACAGAAACAAATGGAGAAAACTGGCCAGAAACATCGACCCTACATAAAAGTGGGAAAAGATGTAGACGAAGAAGAAGAAGAATATATATATATATAAATATATATATATATATATATATATATAATATATATATATATATATATATATATATATATATATATATATATATATATATATATATATATATATATATATATATATATATATATATATATATATATATATATATATATATATATATATATATAATATATATATATATATATATATATATATATATATATATATATATATATATATATATATATATATATATATATATATATATATATATATATATATATATATATATATATATATATATATATATATATATATATATATATATATATATATATATATATATATATATCTATATATATATATATATATATATATATATATAATGCAGATGTCAATAACGTATTTGCATATGTAATAAAAATCTATGCCAGGGACACAATAAACGAAACTGGATTGAAATTTTCCATTTTACTATATAAAGCATGTTATTACAGTGCATTCGATCACTACCTGTTATCATTTTCAGTGCCAGTACCTATGTACAAAAATACAAACTATATTATTCGAATATTGAAATAACAGAGAATAATCTTGACAAAACAATGGGAGCAAAAATAAAGTTACGAAAAATTAGATTAAAGATGTACCAACAACAAAAGTAAATAACAAGTATTTACAATTAAATTTCTAAAATAGAAAATTCAGGAAAAGTACATTAGTACTTTATGTGAATCATATATGTTTAGATTAGGTTTTTCTATTGCTTTATCGTCATTGCTTCATATAATTCTAATTCTAATTTACCATTTAATCTTTTAATACCTTTAAAATTTTCGAATAGTATTGGATGTAACGTGCTGTCTCATTGCTTTCTTATTTCTGATGGCTGATGACTGAGAGTCCACAGTATTCTAGATAGAGCGAAGCAAGATGCAAAACGTTCTTGCCCGCATAGGTGACCCTGCCGTTGCCACGTTAATACTGATATGCAACTGAGGACTCCAGCCCAGCAAATAATTTATCTTTAGTTTTAAAGCATTAGTGTAATCTTTTAAGTGCTCTAGAGTCTAGATGATATAATTACATCTAAATGAAGCCGACCAAGATGTAAGCAAGCCTCACTCCTTAACCTATTACTAGCCAGACACACCGTATGCTGTGACACAGGGTCTCCCTCCACCTGATGGTACAAAGCCGCCACCAATCTGCAGCGCATCACCCTGCCCAAGAACCTCCGCAGAAGCACAGCAGTCAACCTGCACCATTTGAGACCCTGTTACAAGTGCACCTGGTGAATAGTGGAAGATCTCATTAAGGAGTGCACCTTCTGCCAGGAAGCCTCACTGCATCCACTGTTCCACTGCATCCTCGAATGTGAAGTCTTTTCTGAAATTCGTTGGAAGACTAGTGCCCCAGTGACACCTAGCATGGATCCCAATGCCCTTCAGGTTGCTAGCTCCATAATCAGAATAGCAACAGTGAACTTCTAGATAACTAGACAACAACTCATGCTCATTGTCAAGCCATGACCTGAAGAGGTTGAGAACCAGTTCCCCAGCCTCTGCAGCGTGAGCCCAACACATGCTGATGTGGTTCCGAAATTAAGCCTTGTCTTTGCTGGTCATCAGCAAGACCCCTTCTCTTTATTATTTTTCTCTTCCATATTTTGTTCATCCATTTATTTTTCATTTTTATATATTCATAAATTTGCTTTTGTCTAGTTTCCCTTTCCCTTCCTTCCTGGTGATCCTTTAGGGGTTAAAAGGGTGCACGTGGCACCATCATCTCTCCCTTCTTCGCCCCTATCCTGTCTCGGATTTCCTCTTCCTCTCAACAAGGCACCTCTAAAAAAATTTCAGGGGACTATTATTTCTGAGCGGAACATTTTTGTTCCCTCTTATCTTTGCAGATGTATTCCAGATCCAGCCGATCCTACCTGTGGGCCCACCAAGGCTCGGCCACCCTCATGGGTGGATATCAATAACGGAACACACGCAATTAATTACTTTCTTCATTAGACAAAGCATTTTAGGATAATTTTAATTACGTATTTTATCAAACAAAAAGAAGTTATCTTAAAATAAGAGCTAGTAGAAAATCATGGGCAATCAAATATGTAGAGATGTTTTGAAACGCCTTATAAACATGGATATATAATAGGAACAGATTTAATAGTCTCAAACTAAAAAAGTGCCGATAAAACTTTGTTTACTTTTAAAAGGGGAGGAAACTATAAAAATTCAATAATAGACCTGTAAAAGTACATTTTCTGTGAATTGATAGTTTTGTGGTGAAACCTATTTTATTAATATCAATATCCAAAAAAGAGTTTAGCATTAACTTCCTGTTCAATTTTGAATTTTATTTTGTTATGTCTTGAGTTAAAATATTAAAAAAAAAGACATCACGTCAATATTTGCATTAAATTCTAGAAAACAATCATCTACATAACGTTTGTAAATAACAGGTCTAATTGGTGGCATATTCATCCATAATTTCTAAAGTGTGCCATGAATATTACAGCAACTACAGGCCCCAAAGGGCTGCCCATATCAATACTATCTACGTATTGATAAATATATATATATATATATATATATATATATATATATATATATATATATATATATATATATATATATATATATATATATATATATATATATATATATATATATATATATATATATATATATATATATATATGTATATATATATTGCCATTAAACAAGAAGTTATTTTCTTTCACTGCCATGTTAACAAACGACTTGACAAGATTTATCTTGCCTTCCAAAAGATTGATATTAAATAGACTTTCAACAACAAGATTTATTGTTTCCTCAAGTGGAATATTAGTGAAAAGAATTATCTACATCAAAACTAGCTAACTGTAAATTCTGCAGATTAGTATTATTTAACCACATCAACAAATTTGAAATACTCATGCAGAACAAAATAATTTTGGCACTAGGGCTGCACAATTGACTCAAAGTATTTAGCCATATTATATCTTTTATACATTTTGTTATTTTGATGTAATAATATCATTTAGAGCAATTAAAAGAATAGGGTAATTTAATAGAACTAAAGATATATTACTTGCTGGGCTGGAGTCCTCAGTTGCATATCAGTAGTGTTGTGGCAACTGTAGGGTCACCTATGTGGGCATGAACGTTGCACGCTCGCACTGCCTGTGGCCTCTCCGCCCCTCATACGGGTCGTCGCCGGGCAGCCCCAACCCCCCACGGGTCCCCCGCGCCTGCCGCGCACCCGGTCTGGCGGGCCGACCGACCCGTGAGCGAAGCCAGCGCGTACCACGACAGCCGCAGTAAGTAGTCATCAGTCATCAGAAATAAGAAAGCAATGAAACAGCACGTTATATCCAATACTTTTTGAAAATATCAAAGTTATTAAAAGATAAAATAAGAATCTGAAAATGGAAATACATCAAGCAAGGACAATAAAACAACATAAAACTAATCTAAACATATATGATTCACAAAAAAATAATGCATTTTCTTCTATTTTCTATTTTGGAATTTTAAGTGTAATAGTTGTTATGTATTTTTGTTGTTGTTACATATTTAATTGAATTTTAAGCAACTATTTACTTTATTCTTCCATTGTTTTGTCATGATTACTCTTTGTTATTTGAAATTTCGGTGACATAGTTTGTATTTTTATACATAGGTAATGGCACTGAAGATAATTACAGATAGTGGTCGAATGCACTGTAATAAAGTGCTTTATAAATTAAAATAATAAACTTCAATCCAGTGTCATTTACTGTGTCCCTGGCATCGAGTTTTATCACACACACACACAAACGAGCAAGAAATGACTACCTAATTAAAAGGAGAGAGGCAGAGAGAGACTATGAGAGGGACATCACCAGGAAGGCTAAAGAAAATTCCAAGCTTTTCCACAGCTGTATCAGAGGAAAACTGAAGGTAAAAGAACAGGTTTTAAGGCTAAAGAGAGCGGATGGAAGCATCACTGAGACGGATGAAGAGATCTGCAAAGAATTGAACAAGGAGTTTCAGTCAGTATTTACAGTAGAAAATACCCCACCCCCTCAGATTGCAGAGATAAAAGCTCAAGGGCCGGTATTAGAGAACATCAACCTTACAGCCACAGAGGTATGCAAAGCGCTGATGGATTTAGATGTTCATAAAGCTACAGGTCCTGATGGCATATCCCCTCATGTACTTAAAAAATGCGCAAAATCAATATCAGTGGCACTAAGTATCATATTTAAAAAGTCACTGGAGTCAGGGGAGATTCCAAGATGCTGGAAACAAGCAAATGTGATACCGATCTTCAAAATGGGAAGGAGGGATACGGCTCTGAACTATAGACCAGTTTCCTTGACCAGCATAGTTTGCAAAGTTATGGAGAAACTACTAAGGAAACATATCTCTCTTCACTTGGAATCCTTCAACTTTTTGTCAGTGAGGCAACATGGCTTCAGAGAAGGTAGATCAACACTAACAAACTTATTAGAATTTTATTATGAGGTAAGCCGAATCTTACAGGAAAGAGAGGGCTGGGCAGATTGCATATTCCTAGACTTCCAGAAAGTGTTTGACACTGTTCCACATGGGAGACTTATTAGGAAGCTGCAAGCAATGGCTAGAATAGGTGGAAATGTCTTGGAATGGATAAAAACTTACTTAGAAGGAAGGGAACAGAGGGTTAGAGTAAGACACTCAGTGTCTGAATGGTGAAGAGTTAGTAGTGGAGTTCCACAGGGTTCAGTTTTAGGGCCACTTTTGTTCCTTGTATATGTAAATGACCTACCAGAGTCTGTAAATTCATTCATGAATATGTTTGCAGATGATGCAAGGATTGTGAAGAAAGTAAAAAATGAGAACAATGGTAGAGAACTTCAGGAGGATCTAAATAGTCTGCATGAGTGGTCAGAAAAGTGGCTGATGAAATTCAATACTTCAAAATGTAAGGTAATGAGAATGGGTACAAGTGCAAGAAGGCCCAAACTTGACTACTCGGTGGCTGGAGTACAACTTCAAGAGACAGAAAATGAGAGAGATCTAGGAGTAAACATACAGGCAGATTTGTCTCCAGAAATACATATAAATGGCATAGTAAGGGCAGCATATGCATTCTTATCAAATGTAAGGGTAGCTTTCAGGCACATGGACAAGGAAATGTTCAGAAATATTTATGTAACCTATGTGAGGCTAAAACTCGAATATGCAGCCCCCTTTTGGAATTCACACTTGAAAAAGTACATAGCTAAGCTTGAAAAAGTTCAAAGACATGCCACGAAACTGGTGCCAGAAATACACAATCTCAGTTATGATGAGATGCTGAGGGAATTAGACTTACCATCACTGGAAGCTAGAAGATTGAGGGGGGATATGGTGAGAGTCTTTAAATTCCTTCATGGCTATGATAGAGTGGATAGGGATCGATATTTTGATATGGCTGGCTCTAGAAGTAGAGGTCATAGTTTGAAGCTTCGTAAGAAAACTTGTTTGCAGGATGTAAGGAAATACTTTTTCAGTGTAAGAGTAGTTGATAATTGGAATTGGCTAAGCGAGGAGGTAGTTAATGCTATCTCAATCCATAATTTTAAGGACAGGTATGATAAGTATCACTAAGTATAAAATGGAACCGATGAGGTGACGGGAAGATACGAGCTTTGGGCTCTTTCCCGTAAACACAATTAGGTAAGCCCACACAATCACAGAATCCGCACTTGAAAAAGCACATAGCTAAGCTTGAAAAAGTTCAAAGACATGCCACGAAACTGGTGCCAGAAATACGCAACCTCAGTTATGATGAGAGGCTGAGGGAATTAGACTTACCATCACTCGAAGCTAGAAGATTGAGGGGGATATGGCGACAGTCTTTAAATTCTTCATGGTTATGATAGAGTGGATAGGGATCGATATTTTGATATGGGTGGCTCTAGAACAAGAGGTCATAGTTTGAAGCTTCGTAATAAAACTTGTTTGCAGGATGTAAGGAAATACTTTTTCAGTGTAAGAGTAGTTGATAATTGTAATTGGCTAAGCGAGGAGGTAGTTAATGCTATCTCAATCCATAGTTTTAAGGACAGGTATGATAAGCATCACTAAGTATAAAATGGAACCGATGAGGAGACGGGAAGATACGAGCTTTAGGCTTTCCCGTAAACACAATTAGGTAATTACAGTTATGATGAGAGGCTGAGGGAATTAGACTTACCATCACTGGAATCTAGAAGATTAAAGGGGGATATGGTAACAGTCTTTAAATTCCTTCATGGTTATGATAGAGTGGATAAGGATCAATATTTTGATATGGCTGGCTCTAGAAGTAGAGGTCATAGTTTGAAGCTTCGTAAGAAAACTTCTTTGCAAGATGGTAAGGAAATACTTTCCGAGTGTAAGAGTAGATGATAATTGGAATTGGCTAAGCGAGGAGGTAGTTAATGCTATCTCAATCCATAGTTTTCAGGATAGGTATGATAAGTATCACTAAGTATAAAACGGAACCGATGAGGAGACGGGAAGAGACGAGCTTTGGGCTCTTTCCCGTAAGCACAATTAGGTAATCACAATTAGGCAATCACACACACGCACAGTTATTACCTGAAGGACCCTATTTAACAACAAATCTGTACAAGAAATGTACGACAACTTTTGTGAGGAATATGGGAAGATAGCAGATTGTTGCATATCTTCCACCAAAGTAGGAGTTATTCATACCAGAGAGAAATGGTTCAATAATGATTGTAAGAGAGCTAAGGAGTGGAGAGACAAATGCTGGAAAGGGTATAGAAAAAGCATCACTGCCTGGTAGACTTATAAAAGAACAAGAAATGATTATCTAAGTAAAACAAGATATGCAGAGAGAGACTATGAAAGGGATATCACCAGGAAGGCTAGAGAAAATCCCAAACTTTTTCACAGCTTTATCAGAGGAAAACTGGATGGAAAAGTACAAGTTTTAAAGCTAAAGAGAGCTGATGGAAGCATCACTGAGACGGAAGAGGAGAACTGCGAAGAATTGAACAAGGAGTTTCAGTCAGTATTTACAGCAGAAAACACCCTCCCCCTCAGATTGCAGAGATAGGAGTTCATAAGCCGGTATTAGACAACATCTTTTCAGCCAAAGAGATATGCAAATCACTGATGGAGTTAGATGCTACAGTCCTGATGATATATCCCCGTATGTACTTGCGAAATTTGCTAAATTAAATTCAGTGGCACTAAGTATCATATATGAAAATTAGTTGAAACCAAGGCAGATTCCAAGATGCTGGAAACAAGCGAACGTGGTACCTATCATCAAAAAGGGAAGGAGGGATACGGCTTTAAACTATAGACCTGTTTCCTTGACCAGCATAGTTTGCAAAGTTATGGAAAACTACTGAGAATCACATCTCTCTTCATTTGGAATCCTTCAACTTTTTGTCATTGAGACAACATGGCTTCAGAGAAGGTAGATCATCAGTAACAAACTTATTAGAATCTTATGACGAGGTAAGCCGAATTTTACAGGAAAGATAGGGCTGGGCAGATTGTATATTCCTAGACTTCCAGAAAGCATTTGACATGGTCTCACACGGGAGACTTATTAAGCTGCAAGCAATAGTGAGAATAGGTGGAAAAGTCTTGAAATGGATAAAAACTTTCTTAGAAGGAAGAGAATAGAGGATTAGAGTAAGACACTCAGTGTCCGAATGGAGAAGAGTTAGTAGTGGAGTTCCACAGGGTTTAGTTTTAGGGCAATTTTTGTTCCTTGTATATGTAAATGGCCTATCAGTCTGTAAATTCATTCATAAATATGTTTGCAGATGAAGCAAAGATTGTGGAGAAAGTAAGAAACGAGAACACTGGTAGAGATCTACCGGAAGACCTATATAGTCTACATGAGTGGTCAGAAAAGTGTGTAATGAAATTCAATAATTCTAAATGTAAGGTGTTGAGAATGGGTACAAGTACAAGAAGGTCCAAGCTTGAATACTCAATGGCAGGAGCAGAACTTCAAGAGACAGAGAATGAGAGAGATCTAGGAGTAAACATAGATATATATATATATATATATATATATATATATATATATATATATATATATATATATATATATATATATATATATATATATATATATATAATATATATATATATATATATATATATATATATAAATATATATATATATATATATATATATATATATATATATATATATATATATATATATATATATATATATATATATATATATATATATATATATATATATACACAGGTTTAGATATATATATGTGCATATATATATATATATATATATATATATATATATATATATATATATATATATATATATATATATATATATATATATATATATATATACACAGGTTTAGATATATATATGTGTATATATATATATATATATATATATATATATATATATATATATATATATATATATATATATATATATATATATATATATATGTATATATATATATGTATATATATATATATATATATATGTATATATATATATGTATATATATATATATATATATATATATATATATATATATATATATATATATATATATATATATATATATATATATATATATATATATATATATATATATATATATATATATATATATATATGTTTTAAGAATCAAGAGGTTGATGATTACTCTTTATTTCTCCTACTTCTTCGTTGGAATGGTGAAGAAGTAGCATAGCAATCTTGTGAAACGTACTCTCATTACTGTCCACACGTTTATCATCTCCCTCTTAGACCCTTTCAGAATTGACGACACAAATTTCTGAACCTCTTTAATGGGGAAGGTGAATTCTTTAATTTCTCATTTAGTACTTTCATATGTTAAGCCCAACACCATAATTTCCAATTTCTGAATATTCTCAGATGGCTCCCCACAACATGGTAATCATATTTATCTCCTGATGGAATGATTAACTATGTTTTTACCCAAATCTTCTCACATTTGAAAATTGACCCTAGTCTGGGGATCCTGAAGACAACGGTCTATAGGTAGGTATCCCATGTAAATCTTTCTTTGACATATCCAAGTTTGACTAACTATGTTTTTACCCAAATCTTCTCACATTTGAAAATTGACCCTAGTCTGGGGATCCTGAAGACAACGGTCTATAGGTAGGTATCCCATGTAAATCTTTCTTTGACATATCCAAGTTTGACGGTGTGGGAATTTGGTACAGAAATGGATGTGACTTCTGAGATCCTGAGACAGCTAGTTGGGTTTCCAGAGGACGGGAAACTTTCCTATACTTGGGAATTGGTTTATAACCCAAGAGGGATGCCCCATTTGCAAGCATTGCTCTCCCCATTTTTTCACTTCTCTTTTTGGAATTAAGTGGCAGCTAAAGGGATTTCACAATATCAGTTTTAGAAGCTGTGAAATGGGACCTCACAAAGTTATGATTACTACTTCAGCTAACAATGGCAGTTCTAACAACACTCCGGCTACAAAAGTTTGAGATTTAGCTGTACAGACATCCTTAGAGCACTCTGCAATAAACTCTGTACTTGGAGACTTTGCCAAAGTTCAGGTGAACTATTCTCCCATTCCACTTCTCTCCGAAGATTTTCCCTGTGACTGACCAATCTCTTTTCATGAAAAGCCCAACAAAAACCTCTATCTTTCAGGAATTCTTGGTGGTCCACTTCCCACTAAAAGCTGTCAGTGTTTGTCACTTACCCACACAGAATGTTTGTTGCCCCAGTATATTCCAGGACTTTTAACGCCACATCATGCCTACTGTCCACTAGGTTGTTGATCACGTGTCTTAGGTTCGAGTCCTGGTCAGGTATAAAATATGATACATGTTTTCACATAAGTTAATGTGTTTCTTTGATTATCATTGATGCCTATATAGACTGGGATTTGAATTGAATGCGAAAACGAGGTTAAGAGAAGCTGTAATATGAACAAAGAATGAATGTGTTCATTCTGAGCAAAGCAATTAGCTTGCTTCTTTTTTTAGACCTTCATTGGTGTAGTTGGTAGTGCCTTGGCAGTCATTATGCGTCTTAGGTTTGAGTCCCAGTCAGGGGTAAAATATGAGTCATGTTTTCACGTGTGTTTACCTGTATATGTATATGTATATATATATATATATATATATATATATATATATATATATATATATATATATATATATATATATATATATATATATATAATGTAAAAGTAATCTAATAAATACAGCATTTATTTACAAATTGTTTATTTAAGCATAGGTAAAATAAACTTCTAATTCAATATATTTAATTAGAGGATTTTTCATCTCAAAATCTGATATTAGTAGTTTGCTTCAAAAATGAGGTGGTGTTTGTTTGAAAGCCAGATATGGATCGTACCATAACCAACTGATATTGGACAGAATTAACCTTCAAATGGAATACTCTAACAAGTTACCTACAAAGACACCATTAAACTACTTAAGGGTGGTACCAAGAGTGTAGAGAGAATTTTCAAAGAAAGTAGAAAGAGGATTACTGTGGTCAGGCCATATAATGCGAAAAGAAGATAATTTACATTAGAATGCTACAGATATGGAGGTGGAGGGGAGGAGAGGAATAGGAAGGCCAAAGCTCCAATGGAAGGGTAATATAGCAAATGATATTTGAGACATGCGAGAGAGCAAAAGGTGGAAGAGGATAGTAGAGGAACAGCAACCCTACATAGAAATGGGTAAAAGCTGAAGACAAAGGAGTGGGATAAAGCTTTCAGGGAACAATGGAAGTCATAATTTCAAACCTTGAATAAGATTTAATTACTGCCAACACACTATGAAGGGTTAAAGTAATCTTGAGTTTGATAACTGTAAGTTAATAATTGTGAAAATACGACAATGGCAGAGATGAATGAGATTATGATGGACCTAAAGGGGAGGATTTGGAAATAATTATCCATATCACAATTCTTCAATAAGGGATGATTATCCTCTAAGGTAAGTCAGGATACCCATGCAAGATTAAAAGCCAAAAAGTCCCTGGTCATTAGATAAGGATAAACTTCAAAACCTTTTATATCAAGTCTGAATTCAAGAATTCCTTGTGGGATATAGAACCAACAATTGCACGTTAGGATATGAAAGTGGCTAAGTATTACTGTCTGGATTTTAATTTTTGTCCATCTATGAGGCAGACCCTAAAGGGGATATTCATTTGAAGGTCACCACCCATCCTGGAAATATCCGAATATGGTCGATATGGGAGGGGGCCCAGCAAGACGGTATAAATTTTTGTTGTAATATTCCACTTATTTCTATGTTTCTTGTTCTTTGTAATTTGTTTCAGATTAGTGTGCATTTTTCTTTAAACTACTGAATTTTCTAATTTTACATTTTAGTTTATAAAAAGGCTATAGAAAACATAATACATATCTATTACACATTTTTAAAATTAAACATGATACTATGCGTAGCACTAACACTAAAGTAAACACTATATATCACATTTTCTCTCAAACTCTGTATAGATCTAAATAAGAGATTACATATTCCACTGAAAATGGCAAACGTGAGAGAATACATGCTAAAGTAGAATTAACTTATCTGTTATTAGGAGGCTTAATCAATGTAACTTCTTCATATCCATGAGAGAATAATAACTCTTGTAGTTTGGGTCCATTAAAGGCAAAAGAGCCCTGACTTTCAAGTTGCACCAGTTGCTTATGTACTGTATCTGTCTTTATCAGACTGTAACACCAAATCAAATTTTAGCCTTACAAACACACACATACGGATTTACAAAGCAAGTATCTAAAAGAGGCTAAATCATTGTTTCTTCAGATTACAGGAATGTTCGTGAAAAGAAAGAGGAATGTATTGGTAATAAGTGAAAAAGGCGTATATGGGTGAGGGCTCTAAATCAACCACACCCCTTAAAGGAATTGCAGCCTCTGTATATGTATGTATATCTTATTACTATTTTATGTATATCTTACAACTATAGTAATATCAAGGCTGTTCTGCCAGACAGCCAAGGAAACGTCAACAATAACAACTAAAGTAATATACTATATTCTGTCAAGAGTAGAGCAGAAAGGATCATGAAAAGATCTTAGTATCATGGTCATGGTATAAATGTTACTTCTTGGAAGTCAAACTTCATATAGGTAAGAACCAGATCACTTGCAAATTTTAAGAGATGACTATATAAAATACAGATTGGCTTTTAAACATACAGCCTAGGAAGGAAGACTTTCAAGTCTGTATTCCCATTCAAAGGAGTTTCAGCATTCATTACAATAATGAAGAACATGCCCACTGCTCTATATCAGTTGGTATATTTGGTAGTTGAGGAATGGCTTCAACGATTTGCAATGGAGTCATCATAAGTTGCAATAGCTGATACTCCTGTCTAATTCCCCGGGTACTGTCAACACACCGAACTAACTCTAAACTCTGGAAAAAAAACAAAAAACTATGGTGAGTATAAAAAACTCTGTAAAAGAATATTCCTACAAAAAAGTAAACTAAAACCATAGGGTTCTCCACAGTGAAATTTCAAAAACTAGTCTCCTGATGGGTGTTTTTTTTCTCACTAACACTGAAAATATCTTTTATCAATGATATAAATGTATTTATAATTTAAAATTTCTTTGCTTAGAAAATTTAAATTCTCAACTGTTCTTAAACTAAAAATTAATTTCTTAAATCCTGCAAAGAACTTTCCTTACAAATATTTATGCTATAACCTTTAGTTCTAACCACCCACATCAAAATATAGCTCCATATCCACTCTCAAATCCAAGGAAGAAATTAAAAACTCTTACCATATCCTCTTTTTATACTATCTTGAAATGCCTTTCCTCATTACTGATATTTCGTATTCTGTCACAAGCCTCGTAGCATGATTAAGGATTTTTTTCCAATTTGTTACGAGGTTTCCTTAAGTAACGATTCCAGTAGGGTGCCATTTATATGCATTTTCAATGACAAATATGCCAACACACTCTGAAATTCACTTAGCTTCTTTCCTGCTTTTGTAAACTAAACGTGGGGTTTCTTGTACCCTTGCCAATTCTAATTACTTTACATTTTGAAGTAGTGAATCTCATTAACCACTTGTCTGACCACTCATAAAAATCTGAGGTCTTCCTGATGTTATATACCACTATCATGTCTTTTATTCTTTTTGCATACTCTGCATCATGAGTAAGCATCTTTAGAAATGCAATTATTGATTGGCAGACCATTTACACATACTGTAGAGGGTACAGAAGTGGCCCTATACACAATCCCTTTGTTACATCACTGCTAACACTCTTCAAGTTAGACAATCCTTGTCTTACTTTGACCCCTGCTCATTTCCTCCTTTATGTATAGCCCGAATGAGATTGGGAATTGAATTAAATGCGAAAATGAGGCCACGAGTGAGGTTGGGGAATCTGTAATATGAACATAAGGCATTCAGATAGAATGCGTTCATTCCTTAGTACTGCATAGCAGATATATCTTATAAGGTTGGATTCCTTTTTACCTTCTGTGGTGTGTAGTTGGTAGCACCTTGACTTAGTAATTATAAGTCCTAGGTTCAAGTCCCAGTCGGGGTAAAAAATGATTCATGTTTTCATATATGTAATGTGCTTATTTGATTATTGTGTAGCCCGAATGAGATTGGGAATCGAATTAAATGCAAAAATGAAGCCACGAGTGAGGTTGGGGAATCTGTAATATGAACATAGTGGCATTCAGATAGAATGCATTCATTCCTAAGTATAGCAGATATAAGCTATAAGGATGGATTCCTTTTAACCTTCTGTGGTGTGTAGTTGGTAGCGCCTAGACTTAGTAATTATAAGTCCTAGGTTCAAGTCCCGGTCGGGGTAAAAATGATTCATGGTTTTACATATGTAATGTTCATATTTGATTATTGTATAGCCCGAATGAGATTGGGAACTGAATTAAATGCGAAAATGAAGCCACGAGTGAGGTTGGGGAATCTGTAATATGAACATAGTGGCATTCAGATAGAATGCGTTCCTTCCTAAGTATAGCAGATATAAGCTATAAGGTTGGATTCCTTTTAACCTTCTGTGGTGTGTAGTTGGTAGTGCCTTGACTTAGTAATTATAAGTCCTAGGTTAAAGTCCCAGTCGGGGTAAAAAATGATTCATGTTTTCACATATGTAATGTGCTTATTTGATTATTGTATAGCCCAAATGAGATTGAGAATTGAATTAAATGCGAAAATGAAGCCACGAGTGAGGTTGGGGAATCTGTAATATGAACATAGTGGCATTCAGATAGAATGCGTTCATTCCTAAGTATAGCAGATATAAGCTATAAGGTTGGATTCCTTTTAACCTTCTGTGGTGTGTAGCTGGTAGCGCCTTGACTTAGTAATTATAAGTTCTAGGTTTAAGTCCCGGTCGGGGTAAAAAAATGATCCATGTTTTCACATATGTAATGTGCTTATTTGATTATTGCATAGCACGAATGAGATTGGGAATTGAATTAAATGCAAAAATGAAGCCACGAGTGAGGTTGGGGAATCTGTACTATAAACATAGTGGCATTCAGATAGAATGCGTTCATTCCTAAGTATAGCAGATATAAGCTATAAGGTTGGATTCCTTTTAACCTTCTGTGGTGTGTAGTTGGTAGCGCTTTGACTTAGTAATTATAAGTCCTAGGTTCAAGTCCAGGTTGGGGTAAAAAATGATTCATGTTTTCACATATGTAATGTGCTTATTTGATAATTGTATAGCCCAAATGATATTGGGAATTGAATTAAATGCGAAAATGAAGCCACGAGTGAGGTTGGGGAATCTGTAATATGAACATAGTGACATTCAGATAGAATGCGTTCATTCCTAAGTATAGCAGATATAAGCTATAAGATTGGATTCCTTTTAACCTTCTGTGGTGTGTAGTTGGTAGCGCCTTGACTTAGTAATTATAAGTCCTAGGTTCAAGTCCCGGTCGGGATAAAAAATTATTCATGTTTTCACATATGTAATGTGCTTATTTGATTATGGAGTAGTCATGTTGTTTGGATGAAATATGAATTTCTGCCAAGAAAAAGTTTACAATGCCAAACTTAAAGGAGGTAAGTGTAAAAGATGTGAACTATGAAAAAGATACAGTGGTGACTATGGCAAACCAAAGACAGACACAATCAAGCCCTGTTCAACCATTTGGTACTTCTTGTCCTGAATGCAGAGGAGCTTTCAAAGCTGAAAGTGGATTCCTAATCTACCCAGAGGTTCAAAGATAAAGGAAAAAGCAACATTCCAAGAACTCGTGGGATTGCCATAATGATAATAAACACATTTTCAAAACGATGCCATATCCTGTTGGAGCTAGAAGGTAACAACAATAATAAAAATAGGAAAAATATCTTTAACATACCTTGCATATCTTAAGTCCTTCAGCTGTTCTGTGGCAAGGAAAAAATTAAATTTAAGGGTGAAGGGAGGAGCAGCCACTACCTCACGTATCCCTTTTTCAATCTAAAAGGGAGTACCTTAAAAAGGGGATATCATTAGAGGTTCCGTTATTGCGCTACAGAACAACTAAATCAGTGTCTAGGTGTAATATAACATACATTTTCTCAGCATTCACTTCTTCCACAGGATCAAGCTGAAGAAATACAATTTTCAGAAACTTTGCTCATGCCAAGCTGACACAAATAAAAAAAAGCATAAGTCCATGAGTATATTAATTTCCACTTTTTCTTCTCTGGGAGTCTAAAAGTGGGATAGAAAGCCCATCTGGACAATCCTTGTGCCTTCAAAACTTTAGAAATTCTCTACTCTAGCCCTAAACATTTACAGCAGCTCTCTTCCCTACCAAATCTTTTACTTCACTATTAACTGATCACAAATCTTCACAAAGTGGAGCTTGAAATGGTAGCGACTCTAATGCTGCAGCAGTTGCCAGAATGACATCCTGAAAACAGACTTCGAAAAGCTTGTTGCTACTGATATATACCAGCCATTCTTTCTGTCTTCCATTTCAATAATAATTTGGACAATTTCCATTTACATGGGGTTTTCTAAAGAAAAAACTGGAAACACAAGCAATTAAAATTATATGAATAAAGTATATGATAACAGTAATGATAAAAATTAGTAAACAGAATAATACCTTAAGTTGATCAAAAGCCTTGAAAATAACTGGTCGATCATAGCTCTGCATCGATGATTTCTTGTGAGAAAACTTCATATATTCACGATAGATCATCTCAAAGTTAAAAGGCTCCCCTTCATAGACTGTCGTCAAATGTTTCATGGCAACTACCTGGTTAAGATAGTACCTATCATATAAAAAGTAATTCATATACTGTACACTATTATTATAAAGCATTTAGTCTGTATGCTATTCTATGCAATATAGTTTTACGTCAAGAAAACTGAACCATTTCCATCTTACTTTCTTCAGCTTAATATTAAAATTCCCACTTATCATTAAACACACTAATAAGGTACAGTAATCACATTTATCCACACATAATTCTTCCCAACTGTGCCTTTCATGAAGAGTATATAAAAGACGGGATTTAACCTCTTCTTTGTCAATGTACTGCATAATGGAAGGTGACATTCCTTCAAACAGACGAATGGATTTGAGAATAATATTAAATAATACTTCCTGGTTGTGCACTATCAACTTAATGCATTCTATATTTGCAAATTTCACATAATACAAACCTTTAATGTTAATTATAATGGTCTCAGCTTAACATTAGGCTATCAGCAAATTGACTACATTCCAGTTGCCAATTTTCTCCTTCAGGTTTAACTGACACATCTCATCCAATCTGAAGACCCCAGGTATATATGTTGTATATCACACAACTGTCTTACAGTACATAAAATAACAATAAGACATATGCTACAAGACTGTGTATTTTCTTCAAATCCGTGAAATAAGTGCACATAATACTAATGAAAAACTACATTGCTAATATCCAATTCATAGGAAGTGACAACTATATATTTCACTTTTTTTCTAAGGCTTGTTTTATCTTCACAAAATACTGTACACATTAAATGTGACATACTCATTTGGTCATTACTTAGTTACAACCTCTGATTAGTACACCATACTAAACGAGTTATGGCACAAGTCTTTGTCCTGTTCATAAATAACCTTCATTTTATTGATGTAACACAGCAGATGCCGGAAATTTCCCCATATCAAGCACGCTGACAACTTCTGAAACCATGTATGTCTCTACAATCCGTCCCTCTTCATACAAAATATTCCCTTGTTTACTTATGCCTAAGAATGACAACACTGCTTCTCATATATTAATGTAGCTAATTAGTTCCTAAACAAATATTCTCTCTCTCGAAGGTAACAAGACTTGAAACCATGCTTCCCTCACCTCCTCCTTATTTACCTTTACAACACTTAGTACATTTCCTCCTTTAAATAATTACTTTCTGTTTCTCTTCCATTTTTCTCCTAACACCTTCATTGTTTTAATTTTATCTACAATCCCTGCTCTTTCCCAGAATCATTTTCTAAAGGATATTTTTTCTAACAAAACACAATTTGTATATTATTTGCAATACACTGAAACTTCGTGGAACTATCATTTAGGAATTTCCAGTGTCTCCCCTTTTCAACTGAATGCTCTTCAGTTCTTCTGTTAGGTAAAGAATAATGTTCCCAAAATGTCTATACATTTCTTATCCATCAATTCTAACTTTAGATGGCCATTTCACCATTATTATGTACTTAAATCACCATACTCTATCCATCTTCTATATTCATATGATTTGTACCTCTTACTTTAGCTCATACCCTGTATGGTTTCATACTTATATTCCAATTTGATTACTACTCTTGCTAGTGTGGATTTTCCAAACACCACCACATCATACAATATATTACAATTCAGTCTTACTTCAATGGCTATACAGTATGGTCTTTTGCTCATTTTTTTTTTATTCTCTCCTATTACTTTTTGCCAAACGTGTTTTGCTAAATCCAAGGGTAATATTAACAACATATTCTCGTCTGCACTTATTTCTAAAAACCTACTACCTCAAATATAAATTGTTCATACTTAATGCAAACTTGAAAGAACGCATTATCCTCACGTGTTCACTCCACCAAAGCACACTAAAATTTGTTTTCTTGTACAACTATGAACTGGTATCAATTAATTTTAGCATTATTTAAAAAGAAAAAGTATTTGAAAATAACACTTACCAAGCAGATCTGAAGAGTTGATAATCCTTGTAAGATACTGATTTTAGCTTCAACATTTATGAGCCGTTGAGCTTCAGATAACATATGATGTGTAAGATGCGGCTTTTTGGCACTTACCTGACTAATACCCAACAACTGAAATTTATAATTGTTTAACTGTTAATTGGCATTTTTATAATAATATGGAACTGTTAACTGCAATGAACTGGCAAGCGTCAGTCACAATTAATCAAATTTATAGAGACACAAAATGAAATATAACTGCGAATATAAGTTGAAACAATCTGCATTTGAAAATCTATAATTTGCAAACTCTCAAGTGCTTATGGTAAATTAAATAAAAATTTGTAATGTTCCGTCAAGAAGAAGTTTTGGCATCTAGGAGGGTGAGAAGCATGAAAGAGAGAAGTGAGCTGGTGTGAAGTGATATACAACCTACCCTGGACTGCGCCAGTGAGAGAAATTAAACCTGAGTCTCAGTTTTGAAGTCAGCAATGGCAATAGCTTAATCTTATTCAATATACATGTCTTGCATATATGTGACTGAGTGAATTCTTACTATAGCAGAGAGATTGAGGTAAATCTTTATTTTTGCTACAGAGCAGAAGTCTATCTTTAGTTGAGCTGACTTTGATGACCCAAGTACAAAGTAAATGATAAAACAAATGTGCTCCACATAATAAAAGGTAGAAAAAGTTAAATATTCTTTAAGAATAAAAAAATATCCAAGGTGGTGGAGGACAAAAGAATTCCACATATTTATTCCTTGTGTCTGTCAGAAGAGGCTACTAAAAGGGATAGGAAAGCAGGAGGCTAAAAATCCCTCCATACTGGATTTTTTTTTCCTCGGCCAAAATAAGAGGTAAAGGCAGTTAGGATATGTGGGGTATGTGAAAGCCCTGATACCTCACCACTCTGTTGTAGATCTGGCCACCTTACAGAGCTCAATAGGATACAGTGTTCATAATAATACACAGACATTCCCCAACTTACAAACGATTTAGGTTCCAGAAGTCCGTTCGTAAGTAGAATTGTTTGAAAGTTATGTTTAAGTTAAAAAAGTACTGTTCAGTACATACATAAGCAGTAATGTACAGTACTTAGGCTAAAGAGAATTAACTAGTACATAACAACAAAAGTATACAGTATCAATGAATTTTAATACAGTAATGACAATCTGATAATACAGCAGAGTACAGCAATACGTGGGTAGATAATGGGTAAGTCTTTGTTTGTATCTGTGAATGTTTGTAAGTAAAGAAGTGTCTGTAATAAATTAAACGGTGTACAAAGATGAATTTAGAGTGCTTATGACAGAGTTGATAGAAATGCTAAGTGATACTACTAATAAGATAGTCACTGGATTTGACAAGTACAAGTAATCCATAAAAGATCTTCCCAGAAGAAAAAATATTAGCAACACAAGTTAATAAGAAATAAGCAATAAATTTAATATTTATACATAGTTTGAAGATTTATGTTATCAAAGGAAGTTTTTAAGTGAAAGGATGAAGTACTTACAGAGATGGTAGCCACGGTAGAGTGAGTTGGACCATGGTTAGCATAACATTAGAGAAAGGGTGGTTAAAAACAGACTTTTTCATGTCATTAATTGTACACAGTGATGAGCAAAATATTGTGGCAATGGCTTGATCTTGTTCACTTTGTATAATGTGCTTAAGTGTGCATGTGAGGGATTGTTTGCAAATGAAGAGATAAAGGTGAGATTTAAATTTACTATCACGCAATTTTCTTCCTTTGGTTCTGGTCACCCTGTTGACCCTAGCATAATAGGAAAATGTATTAGTGAAAATAAAAGCAACATGACAATTTCTGAATGGAATAAAAATTTACTGCTTCCTGTAGTGGCGAGGTTAAGTGACTAAAAACTATTGCAAATAGATTTGTTGTCTGTTTTAAGCACTGCATATGATGTACAGTATCAGAGAAAACAGCAAGATGCAAGGAGAAGTTTATCAGAACTGAATCATCAGGTAAAATATGCAAGAAAGATGCAAAATTTAAGCTAAAAAAAGGACTAAGAAAATACAGTGGTTGACTCTGTTGTACGTATAAAAATGGATTGAGATTCAGAGACATTGGCAGGTTATGTAAATGAGACATTAAGCAAGATCAAAGTAGAGGATGTGTCAAATGAGGAGTATGGAAAGATAGAGTTAGAACTGGAAGTTAACTGCAGTAAAGCTGCAAAAATGATATGGAATGCCAGTAGATGGTCTTACTAAAAGGAAAAATTCTTGGAAATTTACTTTCTTAATCAGCCTTAAACCTAAACTTGCCATAGGAAGCTTAAGTGATAAGACTATCTATATAAAGAGAACAAAGTGATGGAAGAACATAAAAAATGGGTATGAATATAGAGTATTCCAAGAAAAAAAAAAGTAAAAAGAATGGTTACACTCTGGTGAGGATAAATGGAACATCCAAAGCTATATGTACATGGGTTATAAGGAAAAACATTTTATGCGTCTTTCCCCATGTGAGTAATTACATAATAATTTAAATTTTCAAAAACATTGTCAAAATATACTGATTATCTTACCAGCATCGATTTCAGAGATCTAATGTCATGTGAAGTATCATACTGTCTCTTTAATATCTTCTTGACATTGTCATCTTCTGCTAGTGAAGACACATGTGAGTTCCATATTTTGGCATATGTCTGAAAACAAAATTCATGGGTCAAGACTAAGTAGAAGGTAATTCTGACGGTAGCTGCTTCAAGCAAGAAAAAAAAGGTTTCTTGAACTCTTTTCTTAAGGTAGTCTATGCCAGACACCATTTATAATTTCTCTTTCGAGTCCTAGAAACAAATTCCATGAGACCTTTCTTTACGACCTTGTGAACCCCACTTCATTTGCACCAGAGATCTACAAAGTAGGAAATTTGATCAGTGACAAGCTTGTGGTCTATAATTCTTTATGTTAAAATAGAGAGTGGAAACCTTGCACACTGCCTGAGATGAAGAAGATTTCCCCTAGCCATTATCGCTTCCTTTTGGAGTGAATGATTAAGTCTTGTAATGCATTAGAAAATAAAAGCTTTAAGAATATTAGGAGCTGAATGGCAAGATAGAATGAGAAATAATACCATATGGCAAAAAACTGAAGTTCCATATGTAGATGATGTAGTGATGAAGAGATGTAGATGGCTTAGTCATGTCTTCTGCATTGCATAAGGTAGACTAGTGCATGACAGTGTACAATGAAGTCCTCAGGGCAGCAGAAGTACTAGAGGTCCAGACCGACTTGAATGGTAACTATGAAAAGTGAGGCTAGAGATGAATGGAAATCTACAGGTGAAAGCAAATGAAAGAAATGAATTGCAGAATTACAAAGAGGCCCTTTACATTGCATGGCGTTGGAGGCAATGATGATAATGAATGGAATATGACTTATCTCCTGATAAATTATGCAGTTACAACTCAGATACGACTGATCTTTCAATTGAGCCAAAAAGACCTCCTCTGAGGAGGAATAATCCATTTACATGACCTTTGTATACTGGGATGTGAAGTTCACTCGAGTATAAGTTTGTCTGCATACTTAACCTGGTTGGAAACACTCCCTGTGGTCTCATTAAAAGCATTTCATGATCATCTTCAAGGATGATTTCAGAGAATTAAAGTTCAGCATATAAGACATGGATAGCAACACGTATTTCTATATCCACACCTGTCTCCTCATTAGACACTACTCTGCCTCCACATGAAACGAAATGAAGTTCTAGGGAGTTATGCTATAATGATCAGTAAACTGTTCCAATGTACTCAATTCAGTTGCACAAAATCTCAGAAAGAGTAGTGGAAAATCAGAGCACCCTCGTACCTCCATGTCCATACTTATTCCCACATAGTGAAGTTCAATTTATTTCATGTACTGAATAAAAATGGGTGCATCATTGAATATTCCAATGCACTTCAAGGCCTCAGCTCCTCATGAGGAGGGGAACAAAAGCTACAAAGCCGAAGTGAATTCTTTGTGAATATTCTTACTTCTTCTTCGAAAGTTACCCTATATCCGAGGATCGATGATGAGGGACAAGCAAATTCTGAATTTGGAGTAAAAGGGTTCTTCAACCTATGCACAGATGACAGAAGAGAAAAGAATATAGTCACCTGATAATCACAATTCCATCTTCTTCCAGTTCAGCTCCGTAATTTCTACTACAGGATGAGGGTTTCCCATCAACTCTCCCATTATTTACATCAGTATTTTTACTGAAGATGAAAGGAAAGTCCTGGATATCCCTATGATATGGGGATAATGCTGGTTTTAAGAGACTTCTCAAAAGCGAATATAATTTGTCTTCAAAGGAAAGGGGAGAGAGAGCTCTTCTCACCAAGATATGTGTTAAAATCCTCCAACCTCCAAAGGCTTGACTCATCCTAGCCAAAGCAAGAGGGAAAAATACATATCATCAGCTAAAACACAAAGGCAATTTCAGAAGTAAAATTCAGTACTTTAGAAACTCAATAGGTACTCAGCAAAGAAAATATAATAGAGATCTAAACTATCCTGAGTAATGGAATAAGTAACGATAGAAAGAAAACTGATGGTGAAGCAAGAGCAACAATTTGGATCTCAAAAATGACAGAAATTTCATGACGGTTGCAACATGGAGGGAATAATTCATAAAATCAAGATGTTGATATACATATCACAATAAAAGCTTCAAAACTCTACCAGGTAAAGAAATAACTAACATGAGATAGAAGGGGAATGGTAAAGCACTCTTAAAACGACAGACATTGAAACATCGATACAATTTTGTGTTGATGCAATACTGTATGAGACAGAGGTAGAAAGCATGACATGTGTGAGGGAAGAAAACAATCCACAGATCATACATTAATTAAAAAATGGGAATATAAATAACTCAAATTTAGAAGCTAAAACAACATCATTACTCCATGTTCAAGCAAAATTTTTGGATAAAATTAAGACACTGACAAAAATTAATCCAAGCAAGAAACATACACACGAGTCGCTTCAGCAATACTGATGAACAAAGGTATAAAACATATGATGATGTAAAGGTCACCCTGATGGTGGCTTACGATACTGCCTCTTCATGCATTTTCCATTGACTCGGTCTATAAATTTGCAGATGGATGAGTTTACTCATTTAGTAAAATGGATAACAAATGGTGATACTTATGGAAAGATTTCACTAATAAGAGCTATACTGGGGGTTTTCGGTTATTACTGTCCTCAAATTACAATGTTTCGTTGATACAACACATCTTCCATAAATTTTTTAGTTTTTGTTGGATAGTTTATGGCCTGTATTATGTCTCCAAAGCATAAAGCAGATTATTCTGATGATAATGCTTTGAAGAAAAAGAAAGCCATCACCATGGAAGTGAAATTAAAGATAGTAAAATGCATGGAAAAAAGAGAAACTTTACTACTGCATTAGCATACGTGCTTATTTCAGTGTGTTCTGACTTACAATGAAATTCGGGTTACATCACATTCCAGGAAGAGAACTCTGACGTAAGTCGAGGAACCCTTGTAATTATACCTATAAGAGTGGTGGATAAATACCAAAAATATAGCAAAATTATATGGGGTGTATGCTACACTGATTAGAAGAATCCTTCTCACTGCACAAAATGCAATAAGTTAGCAAAATAAAATACAAGTTATATTAACAAAGCCCATCGAGTAAAAGCAAGTGCTCTGAAAAGGCCAGATTAGAGAATACCAAATCCTGGTTCTGAAATCATATGGTTATTAGTTTAATATTGTTCCCTATGTACTTATACATGGTTGTGACTGCGAGTAAATTTTTATAGTTATAGATGTAAATTTCAGTTTAATATTTTACCATTTAGTAAAATATTTTTGTTTATTCTGCCATCTATAGCAGAATAGACCAATAATGGTATGCTTAAATAAATTTCCAGTTCTAGGTATGTTAAATTGTCATTAATTAAATATATATGTCTGGTAGGCCTTATATAATGAATGATACTCATAATATAACGTTTTCTATAATGAAATCATCTGCATGATGAGAAAAATAGTTGAAGAGCTGCTAGGGGACTACTGGAGTTCAGAGCAGTGAATACCTGTGAAGAAGACTTAAACCACACAAACAAAACAGAGAATAATATTTACTTCTAAAGACAGGTAACAAAGTCTTTTACAAAAAAGGTCAGTTTACAACCCTTAGGTAAACATATCCAGCCTATGTTTACTATACTGCTGATTATATTTACATGCTAAGCTTGTAAGAGAATTTGTATAAATGAACATGGCCTCTTTGACATAATACAGCAATATGTTTTGGCTTAGAGCACTTATTATCCTTTTGGCTGAAAACTCATTTTGTTTTTCCCGTATATATATGGGCTTTGCTTCGGATAGAAACATCGAGCATAATGTCAAAGACCAGGTACTTTGTGTTAATACTATTTCAAAGTGAAGGTAATTTATAGATGAGTATATTGTTAACTATCGAAATGTGACTTTTTCCTAATATGACACAATATAATGGCATGTACTATAAGAGGTCTCAACAATGATAAACTAACCACAACTGATTGGTTAAATCCAGCTGCTCATCCTCAACTCTTTTCCTTATTATATTCAACAAGAAAATAAATTATATTCATATCCTATAACTAAAAAGGCACATGAGGGTGTAATGTTAATATATTCCTTAAAAAAAAAAAAAAAAAAAAAAAAAAAAAAAAAAAAAAAAAAAAAAAAAAAAAAAACACACACACACACACACACACACACACACACACACACACCACACCAACGAAAGGATATGGGGGAATGTATAGCATATGCATCTCATTGAGCCATTCATATTCTAATTTTCATTTCAGAATTATTTCACATCATATATAATTTAAGTACTGACACATAACAAAAGGAAAAAATATAATTTGAATGTTTCACAACGAGTTTTTTTGAGAGCTACTATTATACTTTAAATTTCCTCAATTTTCAAATATTTATTGTATTGCCATAAATTAAATAGTGATGAGGTTTACAGTATGTGCATCCAATATCTTAATATTTTATTCACAATCTCTTTCACTGTGAAAGAATATATTACCCTACATAAGATGCTGGGCAGTAACAGCATTTTTAGGATGATCAAGGTCTTAATTTCCTTAAGCTCAACATGAAGGCATTCTATATATCCAGGATCCCTTAGACAAAATAGTTTTCTAACAAGTATGGCTGAATAAATAAGGAACTAGATGGTTGCTATTTAGCACAGGACCAGAAGTGTAGCAAACACTAAGGCCAAAAGCTGAAGCCATTATATATTTATATTTCAAGGGAGGCTTACTACAATCATATAGGTCACAAATGGAGGTGAAGGAGAGAACTGAATACTGTATATGAAATTTTTTTCACATATCTCAATCAATTAACATATTCTGGGGATGTGGTATATGAGTTTGAGAAACAAATAACAAAGGAATCGGTAAACGTGTTAGTGAAATAAGTGTTATCTGTTGATAGCTTTGATCTCTCATTCCTGTTGCTAACTCCTTTAAATGAGTTGGTCATGGTAAAAGCATCTGCAGTTTTCCTGTATCCAAGAATACTCCATATTTTGCACTTCAAATGATTTCCCTATCTTTACTATGTTCCCACCTAACCAGCCACTATATATATATATATATATATATATATATATATATATATATATATATATATATATATATATATATATATATATATATACAGTGTTGCCTCACTTATCGCGGTAGTTCGGTTCCGGGACCCGGCGCGAACCAGGATATCCGCGAAGTAGGATCCGCCTATATGTACATAGATATTTTAATATATTTTTACATTTACACTGTATAAACTGTCCCTGTACTGTTAACATACCACCTTTTACTTCATAGATAACAGCATGCAAGCGTAAATTTATATGAAAGTGATAGGAAAACTTACCGTGAATGTGATGATGACGTGACATACATACTCATTTACAATTATTTTTTCGTTTACGTACTGTATAAACCCTCCCTGCACTGTTAAAAAAAACACCCTTAACATTATAGATAACAGCAAGCAACGTAAATTTTTATGAAAGTGATAGGAAAACTTACCGTGAATGTGATGATGACGTGACATACATACTCATTTACAATTATTTTTTCGTTTACGTACTGTATAAACCCTCCCGGCACTGTTACAAAAAACACCCTTTACATTATAAATAACAGCAAGCAACGTAAATTTTTATGAAAGTGATAGATAAAATTACGGTGAATGAGGTGATGACGACGTGACATACATACTCATTTACAATTATTTTTTCGTTTACGTACTGTATAAACCCTCCCTGAACTGTTAAAAAAACACCCTTTACATTATAAATAACAGCAAGCAACGTAAATTTTTATGAAAGTGATAGATAAAATTACGGTGAATGAGGTGATGATGACGTGACACACATACTCGTTTACAATTATTTTTTCGTTTACGAACTGTATAAACCCTCCCTGCAGTTAAAAAAACACCCTTTACATTATAAATAACAGCACGCAACGTAAATTTTTATGAAAGTGATAGATAAAATTACGGTGAATGAGGTGATGATGACGTGACACACATACTCATTTACAATTATTTTTTCGTTTACAAACTGTATAAACCCTCCCTGAACTGTTAAAAAAACACCCTTTACATTATAAATAACAGCAAGCAACGTAAATTTTTATGAAAGTGATAGATAAAATTACGGTGAATGAGGTGATGATGACGTGACACACATACTCATTTACAATTATTTTTTCGTTTACGAACTGTATAAACCCTCCCTGCACTGTTAAAAAGACACCCTTTACATTATAAATAACAGCACGCAACGTAAGTTTTTATGAAAGTGATAGATAAAATTACGGTGAATGACGTGATGATGACGTGACACACATACTCGTTTACAATTATATTTTCGTTTACGAACTGTATAAACCCTCCCTGCACTGTTAAAAAAACACCCTTTACATTATAAATAACAGCACGCAACGTAAATTTTTATGAAAGTGATAGATAAAATTACGATGAATGAGGCGATGATAACGTGACACACATACTCATTTACAACTATTTTTTCGTTTACAAACTGTATAAACCCTCCCTGCACTGTTAAAAAAAACACCCTTTACATTATAAATAACAGCAAGCACCGTAAATTTACATTTCCAATAAAAAAAATGAAAATACTGACATTTTTTTTTTTTCAATATTTTAATATTTTTGCGTATACCCATAAAATAATAATTTATCCAAAAAAAAACTGCGATAGAGTGAGAACGCGAATAACCGGGGTAACACTGTATACAGTAATCCCTTGCTATATCGCGGTTCACCTATCGCGGATTCATTGTACCTTTTTTTTTTTTGGCAAGTTTTTTTTTCTGGGTATATGCAAAAATATTAAAATTTTAAGAAATAAAAATTTTCAGTATTTTCATTATTCCATTGAAATTTTTTTTTCATAATTTTATTGACAAAAAAAATGTATTTCCCTGCCTAAGAATAATAAAACAGTAAGAAATAGTAAAAAACATAAATCTGAACATGTAACTCAGCACCATAGAAAGTACGATACCGGTATCAGCGTTTCGGAAAATGCAAAGGGTCGCACCTACGTGAGCTAGCATGTTTAAAATTTCCAGTAGTTTCATGATTTTATTGATAAAAAATCGTATTTCTTAGCTTAAGAATAATAAAACAGTAAAAAATAGTAAAAAACATAAATACTAACAGCATTGCACCATGTAAAATAAGATACCGGTATCAGCGTTTCGGAAAACGAAAAGGGTCGCATCTACGTGAGCTAGTACATATTGAAATTTTCATTATTTTATTGATAAAACAAGTATTTCCTAGCCTAAGAATAAAAAAACAGTAAAAATTAGTAAAAAACATAAATTTAAACATATAACTCACAGTATTGCACCATGTGAAATACTGTCCGATAGCGCACAATGTATTGGTGTCTTGGAAAACGCAAAGGCTCGCACCAAAGTGAGATAGTTCATGGAAAGCTACTGGATGAAAGGGTGGGAGATGACGAATCACATAATTGTTTTTCTGCATGTTCTGCATCATGGGGTCTGATTGGCTTTTTGATTGAAGCATGGTTCTCTCACCATCTTCCATTGTCTCGCCTCACTCGTTCAGTCTAACTCATATATGCGCCGTTCGCGTTGTGCTTATTAATACGTTGCGCTTGTGATTTATTTTCTTAACTTTTTTCAACCTCTGCAATGCCTTCCAAGCGTCCTTCATCTTCTAAGGCTTCTGGTAGTGAGCCTAAGCGGCAAAGGCAGATGTAAACCATAACAGATAAGGTAAAACTGTTAGATATGCTGAAGAAGGAAGAAGGTTTTATACTGTAAACATAAAAATAATTGTAAAATACCTATGTATCACTTTCATATAATTTTACGCTTGCATGCTGTTATTTATAGAGTAAAGGGTGGTTTGTTAACAGTACAGGGAGGGTTTATACAGTAAACATAAAAATAAATGTAAAATACCTATGTACATATAAGATGATCCTACTTCACGGAAATTCACCTATCGCGGTCGGTCCCGGAACCTAATCCCCATGATAAGCGAGGGATCACTGTATATATATATATATATATATATATATATATATATATATATATATATATATATATATATATATATATATATATATATATATATATATATATATATATATATATATACAGTGTTCCCCCCCTGTATCGCGTTTCTTGGTTCGCGTTCTCACTGTATCCCGTTTTGGGGGGGGGGGATAAATTATTATTTTATTTTTTGGGTATACGCAAAAATATTAAAATATTGAAAATATAAAAATTTTCATTTTTTATTGAAAATGTAAATTTACATTGCTTGCTGTTATTTATAATGTAAAGGGTGTTTTTTTAACAGTGCAGGGAGGGTTTATACAGTACGTAAACATAAAAATAATTGTAAAATACCTATGTACATGAGTATGTAATGTAATTCCCACTTCATTCACCGTAATTTTATCTATCACTTTCATGTAAATTTACGTTGCTTGCTGTTATTTATAATGTAAAGAGTTTTTTTTTAACAGTGATGGGAGGGTTTATACAGTACGTAAACATAAAAATAATTGTAAAATACCTATGTACATGAGTATGTCATGTAGTTACCACTTCATTCAGCGTAATTTTATCTATCACTTTCATGTAAATTTACGTTGCTTGCTGTTATTTATAATGTAAAGGGTGTTTTTTTAACAGTGTAGGGAGGGTTTATACAGTACGTAAACGTAAAAATAATTGTAAAATACCTATATACATGAGTATGTCATGTAATTACCACTTCATTCACCGTAATTTTATCTATCACTTTCTTGTAAATTTACGTTGCTTGCTGTTATTTATAATGTGAGGGTTTTTTTTTAACAGTGCAGGGAGGGTTTATACAGTACGTAAACGTAAAAATAATTATTTCTTTGTCTCTATATCTTGACTTAAATGTACAAAATATTGGTAAATTTTATGGATATTGTAAAGATTAATGACCTGCTGTAAGTTTAATTATGGTATTCTTACCTTATTGTTTTCATTGTAATTTATCCGAGATATTTTGAGATAATCACCTTTACGGGCTTGGATTTTGGCGAATATCTGAATGTACAAGGTCATTCAATGCTAGTCATCTTATAAGGAGTAAGATTGCGAGACCGAACTCCATGGAATACATAGAAACTTTAGTTACAGGTGGAAAGCCTATGTCTCTTTGCTAGAACAGACTAAACAATCTTCATGGAGTATTTCTCAGTGTTAATGCGCTTGGGTTTTTCTGGACGAGATAGTGAAACGTGGATATCAAACACCGTAGAGTGTTGATATTGATATACTGTGTATATATATATATATATATATATATATATATATATATATATATATATATATATATATATATATATATATTATATATATATATATATATATATATATATATATATATATATATATATATATATATATATATATATATATATATATATATATATATATATATATATATATATATATATATATATATATATATATATATATATATATATATATATATATATATATATATATATATATATATATATATATATATATACTGTATATACAGTGCAGGGAGGGTTTATACAAAATGTAAACGAAAAATAATTGTAAAATACCTATGTACAATAGTATGTCATGTAATTACCACTTCATTCACGGTAATTTTATCTAGCACTTTCATGTAAATTTACGTTGCATGCTGTTATTTATAATGTAAAGGGTGTTTTTTTAACAGTGCAGGGAGGGTTTATACAGTACGTAAACGTAAAAATAATTGTAAAATACCTATGTACATGAGTATGTCAAGTAATTACCACTTCATTCACCGTAATTTTATCTATCACTTTCATATAAATTTACGTTGCATGCTGTTATTTATAAAGTAAAGGGTGGTTTGTTAACAGTACAGGGAGGGTTTATACAGTGTAAACGTAAAAATAAATTAAAATATCTATGTACAAATAGGCTGATCATACTCCGCGGTTTTCCTGTCTCGCGCCGGTTCCCGGAACCGAACTACCACGATAAGGGGGGAAACACTGTATATATATATATATATATATATATATATATATATATATATATATATATATATATATATATATATATATATATATATATATATAAGGGTGGTCTTTCACATAGAGAGAGCTTTAGAAAAAAAAGGATAGCTTCTATAATACAATGTACAGCCAGTTCTTGGAATAAAGGGAAGATAGGTTTTCAGGAGTGACATGTAATGTAATAATCGCGAAATGTAACGAGTAATTTTCCATAAGAAACAATGATAATGGGCATAGATACTTTTCACAACCATACATAGACACACTATGCCAAAGATATAAGATAAGTAAAACATATTTTATAAGTACATAACAAAGCAGAAAGACCTGTAGCTATTGTTATTGAAAAACATATAGTTAAGCGCATAAAAGATATTCAGATTTACTGTACAGTAAGCAAATGAACATACTCTATTATGCGCTGGGCAACAGGCATACACTGGGACATGCATGGTGGCGGTGAGCATGTAACTTAAGGGTACACCCTGGGTTGGGAGGGGGGGAGGAGGTGAAGAGGACAATTTTCTGTTTTACTCATTTCTGGCAACTTTAACGTGTGCTGGTGCCAGATGTAAAGGGAAAGGGGTCTATTTAAACTATAAACAGCAAAAAATGCCCTTTTATGTAAGTATTCGTAGTAAAATGATGTCATAAATGACGATGTTTTGATATCCTTTCGTTGTGTTGCATTTTACATCAATATGACTTAGATAATCAGCGTTTCTATATGATAACTTTGTCACTAGGGATGAAAGCGAGTGTTGGAGAGTGGTACGAGGTGTTGTGGTGAGCTCATCTGATTCAGTTGCCCTTTAAGGGGACACCCTGGGTTGGATGGGGGGAGGAGGTGAAAATGACGATTTTCTGCTTTACTCATTTTTGGCAACTTTAACGTGGGCTGGTGCCAGGTGTAAAAGGAAAGGGCTCTATCTAAACTATAAACAGCAAAAAATTGCCCTTTTATATACGTATTCGTTGTAAATAATGTCATAAGTGATGATATTCTGATATCCTTTCGTTGTGTTGCATTTTACATCAATTTGACTTAGATAACCAGCGTTTCTACACGATAACTTCGTCACTAGGGATGGAAGCAAGTGTTGGAAGAGTGGTATGAGGTGTTGTGGTGTGCTCATCTGCTTAAATCGCCCTTTAATTCCCATGTAAATGTATGCACATGGCAGCAAGGTGGGAAAGTGCCTCCGAGGCAGTTGCTTATTAACTAAAATAAATTTTTTTTTTTCCGAATTTTTTTGCACGGGCGTTATTCGTGTATTTCGTATGTTTTTACTATAATTTTTTGGGGGTGTTACTTCAATTTCACGTATTATAACAACATGTAAAAAACGAGCTGAGTGTATTGTCATTGTTAGTCTTTAGGTTGTATTTAATCTTAAATATATGAAAAGGCATAAGTGAGGAATTATATTATGTATGTTACAAAAATGTTTGCATTTTTGGTTTAATGCAGCTGTAGTACAACCTCTATTACATTTTCTAATACTATTCCACTATTTGAAAAGGTTATATTTAGCGCATGGCAAAATATCAAGAAGTCATTAGCGCATGTTATAGAATGCTTTCATACAAACCACTGCGCTTCCCAACTCCTTTAAAAACATTTGTAAAAAAGTTTACATTATTTTACTTAAAGTATATATGCTGCTTAAAAAATTCATTATGAATCATTATTTCCACAAGTAACTGAAGTACAGTACAATACATGAAGCCACTAATTTTACTGATATATGGGAAAGAATATACTGGTACTGTACAAATACGAAACAAATACATCAGATCTATCAAGAATACAGTGCTGTATCTGCAAGACCGCTGGGAACACTAAACATAAGCACTTCAGCTTCAGCTATTAAAACACCTAAAATTTATAGTGAATCTTTTGTTAGTATATAGTATTATTCAAAAAAAGCCAATGTACAATTTGACTTATACATTACACAAAACTAATTTCAAAATACACTTACTTTACTAGGGAATGAAGTTGGTATCTGAAGAAGTGTTTTAAATATGTTCAAGTAACCTGGATCAAACTTATCATCAGAAAATAGATGGATCTGTCGATGAGAAAAGCGTGACTTCACCCTCTTCTCAAGAAGCTCAATTACGTCTAAGCGACAAGTTAATCCCACTACACAAATGGGTGCCTAAAATAAAAAATAAATTAAAAAATTAATCATACAGCCATTACCCAAAAAATAAACATACACATGTAATAGCCCTATGATATGTACATGACACTAAAATATGTATGACAGCAAAAATGTGTAAAGAAAAATAAAAGTACGACAGAACGTCCACAAAAAATAAGCAAGGAGCATATAGCAATATTCTGTCTTATGGACAAAGCATCCATGAAAATATGTAATAATGCAGTCTTGCGAGTTAACTACCACCCATTCTCAATAGGGCATTTTTATACTCAAGCATAATGTCGCATACATCTGTTGAATGAAAAATAAAAAACAGAAACAAACTGTATCTAGTCTTTTTCTTCAAATGTTTTGCAGCAAGAAAGTAACTTTTGTGTAAGTAAAAATTCGGGTTTACAAGTATGCTTTATTTACATCAGCAAACCTGTTTTTTCTTACACATTTGGCAAATTATCAAACATCCCACTCATGTTCCTGATCGTCACAAACATGCAGCATACACTCTTGACCTCCTACTCAGCGCCATCTTTGGCAATTTGAGCGTACCCAACATGAAAATTTGTGTAACTTCCTCTTTGACTTCCCATGGGATGACTACTGCTTTCGGTCCCACAACCCTGATCAGGTAGCTCTAAAAGTTGCCGAGATCATGACCGCGGGAATAGAGGCGTACATTCCCTCTTCTACAAAAACTTTCTCTCCCCTTAAACCTTGGTGTACCGTGCCTGCTCCATGGCTATCCAGGCCAGGAATCGGGCATACCGATCTTACCAAGCCTCTCCTTCAGATTTATCTCGCTCTGCTTTTATTGTAGCTAGGAATCGCTGTACCGCTCAGATTCGAAGGTCTAAGGCTTCCTTTATAAGAAGGAAAGTTGATGACCTTAACTCCTCTGCCACTGAAAAATGCTTATGCTCCTTAGCCAAAAACCTTTCCAATAACTTCTGTAACTCAAACTTTCCCCCTCTAATTCGTTCTGATGGTTCTATAGCTGGCTCTCCCACTGACATAGCCACTCTCTTTGGCTCTCATTTTTCTGCAAACTCTTCTATAAACGATTCCAGCGCACCTGTTCCTCAATCTTTACCCCTCTCTAACCCTATGCCCTCCCTTATCCTTTCTCCACGCAAAGTTCATAAGGTTCTTTGCTCGCTAAAGACGAACAAGGTATCTGGTCCCAATGGTATCCCTGCAAAGTTCCTTAAGGAGTTTGCAGATGAACTGGCTCCCGTGCTTTGCCATCTTTTTTGCCTCATTCTGTCAACCAGTATCGATCCTTCATCTTGGAAGTATGCTCTAGTTCAATCTGTTCCTAAGAGGGGTGACCGCTCTATTCCTTCAAACTACTGACCTATTGCCCTAACCTCCTCTATTGCTAAAGTTTCGAAACTTTGCTCAATTCTCACTTCTTGAAACGCCTTGAATCTAACTCACTTATCTTCGATCACCAGTACGGCTTCTGCAAGGCAAGATCCACGGGTGATCTCATGTCCTATCTTACTCATGTATGGTCATCTTCTCTAAGGAACTATGGGGAATCCTTTGCCGTCGCCCTTGATATCTTTAAGGCTTTTGACAGAGTCTGGCACAAGGCTCTACTGGCCAAACTCCCTGCCTATGGCTTTACCCCTTCTTTCTGTTCTCTGATTTCCAATTTCTTACTGACCGTTTTATATCTGTAGTTGTTGATGGTGCAACATCTAGCCCTTTCTCTGTTACCAGTGGTGTTCCACATGGCTCTGTTCTTTCACCTACTCTCTTTCTTCTCTTCATCAATGATCTTCTACAATCCCCATCTTCCTCTCTTCTTCATGCCTTTGCTGATGATTCTACCCTTCACTTTTCCTATGCCGTTTCTTCACAACCTTCATCTGTACTCGTAATCAGTCTCGTATCACTCTTTCTTCTACTCCCAACTCCGATTTGCAGAGAGTATCTGAGTGGGGCACTCAAAATCAGGTTAAATTCAATGCCTCAAAGACACAGTTTCTGGCTATCTCTTTATCCTCTTCTCCTGATAACCCTATTATCTTCAAAACTAACGAAATTTACCCTCTTAATTCTATCAACATATTAGGAATCCATATAACCTCTAACTTGTCGTGGAGGAATCACATAATCCAAATTTCCAAGTCTTCATCCAAAAAATTGGGGGTTTTGTTTCGTTTTCGTCACTACTTTTCCTCTTTACAGATACTTAAAATTATAAAGGTCTTATCTGTCCCTGCTTAGAATACTGCTCACACATCTGGGGTGCTTCTTCTTATACTTATCTCCTTGATAGGGTTGATGCTAAGACAGTCAGACTCATTTATGATCCTTCTCTTACTTCTAATCTGGATTCTCTCTCTCTTCGCCGTACGGTATCTTCCCTTTCTCTTTTCTATTGCTACTACTTCTATCACTGCTTAGATGAGTTGGCGAGTTGCATCCCTCTCCAACTGCCGGGGCCACGCAACACTCGCCAAGCGGCCTCATCTCACAGGTACTGTGTGGAGATTTGCAACTCGCTGATTGGTCGGTGCAGCGACTGCTTTTTCCCACCTACCTCCAGACTCTGGAACTCTCTTTCTACTTCTGTCTTTCCTAATTCTTATGACCTTTCATCCTTCAAAAAGCAGATCTATCGTTATCTCAGGGCCTAGTCCTCCATATCTCTGGGTCCTCTGTACTTTGACTGTTTTTCTGTCTGTTGTTTTTCTTTGTGTGACATTACCTCATTTCTGCCTTGTCCTTAACCTTTTTCTTTTCCTTCGTCTTTGAAAAAAAAAAAAAAAAAAAAAAAAAAAAATATATATATATATATATATATATATATATATATATATATATATATATATATATATATATATATATATAAATATATAATAATAATAATAATAATTTTTGAGCACCAGGATCTTGGGTAAACTTAGCATACCGGATCATATGTAAACAGTCTCCACATCTGCTTCGCCTATCACATATGGAATTTCTTCAAGGTCAAATCAATCATTTATGCTAATTACAGAAACAGCTAATCTGTTAAGATGAGATATTCTATTGTATATATAAAGATATATGACAAAGATATATATCAGATGCAGTAATCAAAGAGGAACTTTACAATAGAAAAACTAATATTATCAAGCTCTCAATGGGCTCCATTGGTATTGGTTCCCTCTCTGTGCCCTGTTAATGAATAAAGAAAATCGCTCAACCTGAGCAGTCATATCATGAATAATGTACTATGGGGACTCAGTAACAGAGGGTCAGCTGCATTTCATGTGCATACGTCAATCAGAGCTACACATGAACTCTTTTTCCTTTAAGTGATGTGAGAAAAGTCTGCATCTCTGACATGCTTGGAGATATAGCAAAACAGAATATGTCCTCCTTTATAGGGTGTTCAGTTTTGAGGAATTGTGTATCTGAATATTATTATATAGTTTAATTGCAAACTGAGAGGTCTCCCTGCTATGTTCTGTTAGGAGGACTTCCGTAATTTACAGGTATATTTCTCCTTCAGCACTTATATTCAAAATTATTTTATAATATTCAAAGTAGAAAAACATTTTGTCTTGCTATAGGCTTTTCTAAATTATGATTTCTTACACACTGTCCTCTTAAAAAAAAAAAAACCCACCCACACTCCAATGTGTCTGCAAATTTGTAAACAATCACACCTACAGTACGTATCATCCCCCTGTAGTGGTAACGTGGCGTGCGTGACTAAGAGCAAAGTTGTTTAAAAGATAGGGTCATCCTTGGTTTCTAATAATGGCCAAGAATAAGAATTATCAAACCTTAAAGTCCTCAACAATGAACTTGCTCTTAAAGGTTAAAAATACAGATGAAGGTTGCAACAGATCCATCAGCTCAAATTGTATTGATTTCATTGCTATTGGAATCAGCTGGTTGATTCGTGAAGTATCATGCACTTCTTTGTGTACAACATGAAGCATACATCAAGCAAACACATGCACAGGCATCTTTGTTTTGTGGACAAGCAAAAACTTCTTTAAGTCTTTCAAATATCAGGAAAAGGCAACGGGACCAGGCAATGTGATAGCCTGAAGCTTCTATTAAAGAACTAGCATGGAAGCAGTGAATGCCTGAATCAGTAATTAAACTTTTGGATAAAAGCAAAATACTTGTTCGGCAGCAGCATTCATGACTGAGCAGGCTGATTTAGGACCAACTCTGCTCACCCTGAACTGGAAGGGGGATAAGATAGAAGCTTAAAAGAGTCTTTGCTCCAACCTCAGTGAAAAGCCGCATCCAGAGGTTTCACCAATATGAAGTAGAAAAATGATAAGGTGAAATCATGAATTTGGAGCCAAAGAGAACTGTCTTTGTTGCTAGGAAACATCAGAAATTAAACTTTGACATCTTTATCTTGAGAGAGAGCTGCAGAGTTGGAGAGGGGCAACTGTGGGAAGAACAGGGACAGAACAGCTTCTGAGAAGAACTTGATCCTGAACAATCGTAGACCAATGGAGTGGGCGTTGTTATTCAAAACAAAGTACTTTATAAACTAACAGAAAAAACGCTGGGAATCAATGAACATCTCAAGACTGTGAATCCAGTTCGTTAAGAACCAACATGTCACCATCAAGAGCACCTATGTTCCAACTCCTGACACTGAAGATGAAGTAAAGGAGATATTCTACACCTAACTTGATGTCCTCCTTTCCCACGTTCTCAACAATGACATTATCATTCTTTCAGGATATTTAAATGCTAGAGTTAGGGGAAATCACTGGTTCTGGACAGGAGTTATGGAGATGAAAAAAGTTGGTAAAGTCATCACTACTGGAACACTCCAACTCACCAAATGCACTGAACACAACCTGATCATTACTAAAACTCTACTTTGTCATAAAAACAGGCTCAAGTTCTCTGACAGTATCCATGCTCCAAACACTAGCACGACATTGGCTATATTATGGTATGATCCCAAGAGCAACAGGATTTCCTTCTAGCAAAAGCTGTCACTGGTGCCGGGAAGTGCTGGACAAACTATCGCCTTATCTAATCCACCATTAGCATGATTTGACCCAAAAGACAACATCAAATCAGAACACTATCAAGATATTCATTGTTGACCTCATTAAAAATATAAAACACATACAGAAACCAACAAAATCTACAAGAACAATTGTGCCAAAAAGTTCCACAACCCAAGTAGCAACAATGCAATCAATAGAAGAGAGCTATCATTACATCCTGCAAGGAAATATTGGGTTCACGATGAAAAAATCTTAGGATTAGTTTGATGACAATGATGAGTAACAACCAATCACTGAAAAGAGAAAATCTTAAACATCCTTACAAAATGACAATCAGCAACCAAAAGGAAATGCTATCAAGAGAGCAAGGCTGCAAACTTGAAAAATAATAATGCCACTGGACTTTGACTATTTATCAGCCAAGGTCTATAGCAGCGTTTCTAAACCAGTGCGCCCCAAGTTAATGAAGTAATTTATGATTTTTTTATATAAAAAAAATCTGTATTCTTAAAAAACTAAGTATAGGTATGTGGCTCTCATGTCTGAGTCAAGTCTTTGTCGTTTGATATTTTAAATTGCATGCTCATTTCCTTAATCTTTAAAAAAGAATGGAGAATTCTTCCTATAGGGATTTAAATCAATCATTATCTCTCTCTCGTAAATGGTTGATATAAAATCTTAGAACAACCCATCTTAAAGCATGTGAGAAGCATCTTTAATGACATCTGAGTACAGGAATCGGCAGTAATCCTTTGACCTAAGTGCCACAAGGTACATCTTAAAAATTGAACATAAATAGATGCCCATTTATTAACTCTGGATTTCCATAAAAGAAGTCCTTCACTAACTCGTAAAGCACTGAATATTTTATTGCAGTTCTCCACGTCATACCTCTGTGAATAATAATTATCTGCATTTACCAACATTAAATGTAAAAATTTATCAAATATTAGATGTATTGATGAGGAAATGAGAGTATGCTTATCACATATAAGGCCAAATATTAAAAAATTGCCGAAGCACAGGTCTCACACAAGATTACTTGATAAAATATATTGTAATGTCTTAAAAATACATACTTATTTCAAGAGCCATTTTTATAATTTTACTATTCTGCAATGTTATCGATAATCTTATCTGTTTGATATATTAAATGCACCTCAGTTTTAATTACGCTACAAGTGCACCTGATTTAAAAAAGGTTGAGAAACACTGGTCTAGAGGCATGGAGGTAATTTGCTACATTACTGACTGAATCAGCTCGTAATCAAGATCTGGATATGAGATGTATCAGCAAAACAGGAACTCAGCAATCACTGCAATCTACAAAAGGAAATGCAATCAATGCAGTTGTGAAAACTATTGTAGAAGGTCCCTGTCAGCAACTGCAGGCAAGATCCTCACCAGAATCATGAACAATTCACTAAAACCATTGTCTAAGAGGGTTTTTCTATAGCTGTGCAAGCTGGTTTAAGACCATCATGTGGAATAACCGACATGATATTCACAATGTATCAACACGAAAAAGGTCGACAATAACTTCAGTGACTTCACCAAAGCCTCTGACTTAGTAACAAGAGAATTCTTTAGTGAGGTCCAAACTGACTATAGATATCCTGAAAAGGACATTCGTATCCTTAGACACCCTCATGTTGGTATGCTTGCCACAGTCATGGTCGGCAACAGGAACTGTGAGCCATTTTAGGTTATATCAGTAGTAGAACAGAGATGAGGAATTGCCCAAACTCTACTCACCATCTTCCCTGCAAGAGTCAGCTACATCATCGAGGACTTGAAATTGTTTACAAACAGAGTTACACATTGCAATCTTACCCATCTCAAGTTAAAAAAAAAAGACAGCTAAAAGTTCCTGCATTGAGTTTAAATATGCCCTATCAGAAATCCATCTGCAACAGATCCCGACAACCTTCAACCATGCATACAAAAAATTCGGATTCACTATAAACTCCAATTTAAATAATTCATCATCCATCACAATGACGAAATCCAGGACTGTCTTAAATGTGGCAAAATAACCTTTGGATATCTTGGAACTACATCCAAAGACACAAAGCAGTGATAATCCCAATAATTCTGTATAGATCACAGATGTGGAGAACATACAGATGACATTTTAAGGGAATTGAAGAAAAAACAACAAGTGCTGAAGCCTTCTTCACTGAGAACCTGCTAAGATGGAGTGGTCATGTTGCTCAGATGCAAAATGAGTTCCTGCCAAAACAAATCTTCTCCAAACTTAAGGTGAATGTAAAGAAGGCGGACTAAGGAAAAACTTACAGATGCCCTAATAACTAACAAGAGAAGTAAGACTGAATTCAAAAGTTGGAAACCAATGATAGGAATATTATACTTTGGCAAACCATCATTCATGAAAGAGTATCAACTTCAGAAGGTAACAGATGAAAAGAATTGGTAGATTAGACATAGATAGCAGTAGAAAAACCAAAGCCCTTTCCACCGTCTAATACTGTCTGCTCTGAGTGCAGAAGAGCTTTCCAAACAAAAATTGGACTCCTAAGCCACCAAAATGTCCATAGATAATGGAGCAAAGGCCATTATATTTGACCTCATGGACTGCAATGATTATGATGAAACAATTACACCTGCAAGGAAAAATATAGTGAGCAAGATACTGCCAATTCACATTCCAGGACAAAGCCCAGGTTGCCCTGTTTACCATGTTTTTCTCAAAGGCATTATTAGAGTGCACTGCTTAATGTCAACTCATTCCATTTCCTTATGGCTGTCAAGATCTACCCAGTAAACGTGACCTAAAAATCTTTTCTATGATTTCCAAATTGTCCATTATTTCTGAGTGCTCAAAATAATTAAGCTATTTCAATTCTCTCATTCTTTATCAAGTAACAACATATGACTTCACAAACACTTCTTAAGCATTTCAAATTTCTTTTCATCAATGTTCAGCACACTTTTCTACATATTACTACAGAAGCAACTGAACGGGATAGGGTGGTTTTCATCTAAGAAGGGAGTTTAGTGTCCTCTGCCTCTCAAAGTTCCTTCTCCCTTTCTCTACATTTTCTGATTTCTTCTTCTCTCGATAGAAAGAGGAAAGATTGATCCAAATGAGGAGTCGAGTATCTTCTGCCACATACAGTTTGTTTACTTGTCTTTCTTTCTCCTGTGACGGGAGATAAGAATTTTGCCTCCTTGTTGTGAAAGTAGACTTAATGGGGATGAAGCAAGGGGGACTGAGAATTTCCCCTTTCATGTTTTCCTCCTATGATTACTTTAGCCTGTGACTCTGCATGTAGAAAAAATTATATATTTTAAGAGTAAAAACTTTGTTCTTGTTATGGACCAACTTTTCATTTACATTTTGTGTCACTACTAGTCTCCATTTGGATGGGGTTAGATGCAGACATGTTGTAGCTTGGGAAATGGTGCACACTACCACAGAGCTAATGCAGATAGAGACCAATAAAGGGATCCATTCAAATGTGAAAAGAATTTATTTAAAGCATTTCTTTCATCCTGAGGCAAATTCCTCCATTATGCCCCTTTCACTGTGCACTAATAGTGATCACCTGATAATAAACAAATAATAATTAGTATGGCCATCAAGCATACAGATTCGAATTGTAACATAATGATGGATTACATTACTGTCTCTGCACTAGCAGTCTGCTATCAGGTGGCCAATAAATATACCAAGTACTGGCCTGTCCCAGACTTAATATATTTTCCATACTAGAATAAAATATTTACTGCCTATACCTAATGGATATCTCTAGTAATAAGTTCTGTACTATATAAGTGAAGAATGATAACAAAATAACTTACCTGTTAGCTATATGCTTCCTTAATTCATTTAATTCTCCCCATTTTATGAATACAAACACTCCCTAACTTACGAAAGAGTTAGGTTGTGCTTAAGTAAAAAATAAAGTACTGTACAGTACATACATATGCAGTACTGTACAGTACTTAGGCTAAAGACACTTAACTACAAAAAACATAAAGTATACAGAATTAATGAATTTTAATACACCAATAATACAGTACAGTAATAAAAACATTAATACGTATCTGTGAATATTTGTAACTCGGTTGTTTGTAAGTAGGGGAGCTACTGTACTGTGGTAAAAGGTGGCATGATTGCCATCCGATTTTAAATCAATGCAGTATAAAAAAATTCAAATGAAAATGATTCATCTTGTCAAAACAATTTTACACCATCATAATATTTAGATACACACCTGTGCAGACTGTGCCACATCAAATAAATTGTAAAGCAAAGTTTGATTTCGATGATGACAAAAGTGATCAAACTCATCTAATACAAAAATGATCGGCTTGGAGGATTCTTTGGTACCACAACGTAGGCATTCAAGAAGATAGGCCAAATTCTCTGAAAAACATCAAATAAATAGATACAATATGGCATGGGGGTACTAAAGCTAATATGGCAACATCATAACCATAATTTCAACAATCTTTGAAGTGTCTACATGAATAACTATTTCTCTCTCTTATGGTGTGATTTTCTAAGTTTGAATATGAGTATTTTCACCTATATGTTGCACACAGTCACTTTACCTTTTAAGAAACTGACTGAATTTTCAACAACTATTTTTACTCATGCACTTATTAAACCTGGTATCAACAATCACATGTAAGTGTCGCATATTGGCCAATAATTTTGTTATATTCTTTAACTTTCCCATAATAATTTCTCTTTTTCGCCTTTTGGAGGCTAATTCTCTACTGTATTCTTTGATTTTCAGTCATAATTCCTCTTATTTTGCCTATTTTACATGCTTTTACTCGTTCCTAGATCTTTATGAAACAGAAAATGGTCAAGCAAGAAGTAGAAAAAGGCACACATATAAACTGATGACGGTTCCCTGCAAGCAATTGTTGCTTTGGGTCTCAAGTTTGAGGGTGCTTTTTACCTCTTGATATTTTAATGTAGCTTAACTTTCACAGCCTCTCTGGTGACTCATTGATGATCTTTGGTCCAGTGGCAGACATCATCATTAGTGGTTTAAAATTGTACTAAAAGACACAATATATTTTTATGCTTTCCTATATATTCAGGGTTTAGTAACTGTTGCAAAAAGTTAGTCATTGTGCGACCCATTCTTGCTAAGTTGGATACTAGCAGTACTTTGGAGTAGTCATTGATGTCTGGTATGACCTTTTACATGGAAAATTAGATAAAGACTCCATACTAAGCAAATACCTTAAATTTAAGCTAAGACTGAGCAATGATCTTCTCAATATTCCGATGTTATGATCTGAGCCAGCCAATTCAAAATAAGAGGCAAGGTCTCATTTGTTAAGCTCTTCATTTTGCCTAGTACACACTGTGGCCCACGTCTCAAGACGATGGCTTTCAATAATAAGCTTGCCAAATTTGATTATTCCATTACATTATACTGTTCACATGCTCCAAAAACATGAGAGTACTATTAAGTAAGTGCCAAGGATGGCTGAACATCATATTTTTTCATGCACAAATGGGGTCCATTTTGCCCATATGAATTGGTTTCCACTACATTGCATGCAAAGAAAATGTTTTCCTTAAATATTTTACTCTTAAAATGACATGTGAAGCTTCGAACCCTTTAGCTTTCGTGTTCAAAACTACTTAACTGGTTCTGGGGAGAGATACCAATTCTACCTACTACCTTTATAAATGGCACAGTAAATCTATGGAATGCAAAACACTCAGCCTGGTACAGGAAATTAAAGAGGTTCATGACACATGAGGTCCTTGGGAAGCTAAAAAACTGTGTGAAAAGAGTCAAATAATTGTAAAGCAAAACAGTCTCATATGTTTTGCTGACAAATTGTTGCAAACTTTCAAGGCTTAAACTAGTTTGTCAAACAAACATTAAGCCTGCCTTATTCCAAGGCAATAAAACAAATTATTGGTCAACAAACTGGGTGAGTCACAGGGTTTCCTTACTCATATCCCCTGCATGTCTTAATAGTTGATAAAAAGGCATAAGGGGCAAGGGCTCACAATATCGCATTCCCTATATTTTTATTCTTGTCACAAAACTCTTGCCTCCTCGTTTTTGCTGACTTCTGTAAGATTTGCTGTCATATTGGGGAAAAAAAAAAAAAAAAAAAAAAAAAAAAAAAAAAAAAAAAAAAAAAAAAAAAAAAAAAAAAAAAAAACAGCAAAAGGAAAAGGATCATTAGTCAACTGTCTTGCGTTTAAGCATCTTAATGCGCAATATACGAAGTTGAAAGACTGATAACTGTTAAATTTTTTTTATTGTAATTCAGATAGAGATAAGATTAGGAACTAATACTAATAATGATTAACATGTATATGGCTAAATACATTAAACTATATATTAAAGTGCACATGGAAAAGGAAAAACCTACTGTATAACTAATATTTAAATATATGTAGCAGTAAAATTTTGCCTTCTTTGCCATAATCAGCGAAGTAGCTCAAAAAAAAAAAGGAAGGACAAGAAGAGAAGGGAAAATAACTTCATCTCCTTTACTGTACACAACTGTTCATGGCAGCACTTTTTCTCACCACACATAATGGGCAAAATCAAAATGATGCTGATACGAAATATCACAACCAGGCCCAAGATTATCTCTTGATTGCTAAGGCCCCTTTCAGAGTGCTTCTTTTTGCTTAGTGACGTTCATAAAAGTAGAATGTATTTGCTTATCAACAACTAATTTTACTCTGCAGCCTTTCACTCTCCTGGATGTCAAGCCCTCTCCTGTCTGTAGATGCACCCTGTCCCTCTATTTTCATGCCCACGCTTTTAAGGTGTTCAAACAAAGCCAGCTAGGTTGGGTTTGTATTCCTCTTTTCATTACACTATTCCTGGCCCCATAAGTCTCTTTTAACACTATATCCTAACCCTGTGGAAGTATATGACTTCAAAATCTTTCTTAGCCATTCAGTCTCCATCACTTCTATTTTCTTTCTGCAAAATGCATTCATGGTCAACCATGCACAACCATAATACTGTAAGATTAATTATTCCATCACATTATTCAAAAACGTACCTCAGACTTGATAGGGATATATTTTCACTTCCTTCTCAGAGCCCCATGTAGCTTCACCTCTTCTACACAACAGTCTGTTTTTATTTCCCAGCTACCATCTGTCTCTAAGCCCACTTCTAAATTGAATAATACTAACCTTTTCAATTAAATTTTTTTTTTGTCATATCTCCATATTACTAAACCCTCCACTGTAATTACATATCATAATCAAACTTAGTTCCACACAATGCATTATTTTCTCATCCCACATATCCTACCATATGGACCTATCAACATTTTTCATAAATATTTGATTATCTACCGACAATCTTATCCAGACAGGGGAGAGATGGACAAAATGTAGAATGAGCTGGGATGAAAAGGTATCATGCTAACCTGACAAATATCAATGAGTGAATGTAAGCTCTTATTATGGGCAATGGCATACTAGAGAAACCTCAGGCCTTGTACTAAACTTTAGCATTGGCAATGGTTTGTTTATTCTCTATGGCGTGTTTAGGTGTGACTAAGAGGCAATATTTACATTTAGAGAAATGGAAGCAAGTTTCATATTTGTTTTCAAAAAATTTTCTTACTTTGGTTGTAGAGACATTGCTACTCCTGGGAAGGGAAGGCATAATTTTGGAGAGAGAGAAACCCCCCCCCCCACAACAAATACTGTATACATGGTAAGTTTACAGAAGAAGCTGGCCACCCAGAAAGTAGTAGTCACTACAATTATTTGAGTATTAGTGCATATACAACATAGCCAGGAGGGGTCGTTCTTCCATGAATATCTTCTGAAGGCATAGGTTTTGGTAAAATTACAAATGTATTCTAGTTTTTTATTACATACTCCATTAAATTCTTTATAAAATCTTTTAACCTTAAAGAATGCTGCCTCTGTCCACTGCCCAATATGCACTCTTACTACTCACTGAGGACACGCTTCTCTTTACCTATATGCAAGTAGAATACACAATCTGACATCACTGTTACCTCATATTTGATATACATTTGTTTCAATGTTGCATTAAGTGCGTAGTTAGGAAATTATATACAGCATGCAACTAATGGTGTTGCATCAGGGAAACCTGTGGTCTCTTCTGGAACACAGCAATGACAATAGGTTGATCTTACTTACTACATATATCATGGATAAATGAGACTGTGAGCATGTACTAATGACTAGAAAATAAGGCAGGTTTTATTTTTTGTTCCTGACTATTTTTTCTAACTATGGATAAGGCCTCCAAATGACCTCAGCAAAAGAAAGTAATATGCATGAAGAAAAGATAATATTTTTACTTGGACTAGAATTACAAGAAAGTATATCATACATTCTGAATAATCTGGTCATCCATAAAATTAACTGCCAACAAAGATACTTTGCATTAACTATATATTCCACTCAATCATCATGTCAATTGCCTATACAGACTATAATTGAACATTAAAATATTCTTGCCCGCTTACATAATCTAAGCACAACTGTTGTAAGCACAACTTGTTATGTAAGAGGATAATCAACAATCTTTAACTATAGAGTAAACACTTACCAGCAAAAGATCCAAACACTTTATTTGCAGTAGCAGCTTCTAGTTGAAGTTGACTTGTAATCTCTCTCAGTGCATGTCTGTCATTCGTTTGTAATAAACCAGAGAGATGTACAACTAATCCATTCCCCAAAGTTCCTGAGATTTCAAGCTTTTTCAATACAGCATTAATCAGCTGCAAAAGAAAAACTAAATATTCAATATTTAATAATCCTTCAAAAGAGGTCTAACTTTACCAGTAAATGCTATTCGACGTCACAGTACAACACGGAGTTTCCTAAAATACTATGTGTTGATAGCATAAAAGGAGAACATCATTTAGTATTTAATTTCTGCATCTTATAGAAGCTTCAACAGCAATAACACAGTATCTTTTAAGAATATTCTTAATGAAGGAAACTTGTACTTACAGCTGATTTTCCTGTACCTCTGGCAGCAATAACCAATGCCGAATTACTCTCTCCCAGGTTCAAAGTCCTGGTCAATAATTCTTCAAGATGTTGGGACTGAGAGCTGTATGTGGAGAGTATCAAATCACCTGACAAACAGAATGAAGCAATATTCATTAAGATGGATTAAGAGTATTGAGCTTTTCTATGTTTCTTCTGTCCTCTTGAAAATTGCAATCTAGCCTAAAATTATGCCTTATATAGAATCAGTTTAATGAGTTCATAAAGTTTAATTGTACGCTAAAGGAAACAATTCTGAAATAAATATAACATAGAATATAAAACGGCCATTGTTTCTATGAATTATTTGTGGGACTCATAACAGCGGAAGAAACTTATAATAATTCTATAACGTCTGCACTTCAAACCATTCATGGACATGAGAATATAGCTTACAAGAAACCTTCAAAAGGTCATATACACTACAATAAAAGTCAAGCACTTTCAATGTATGGGATAAGGCATCAGAAGGATATAAAGGAATCACATAACAAACAAAACAAAGTGGATGTACGAGATAAACAGAAAAAGAGGAGTAAAGGAAAAAAGTGGTAACTATATCCATATGTGAAAGTAAGCCTTCATTATACGGGAATGAATACTGGAGAAACAAGAGGCCTGGATCTGGACATTAGCAATGGCTCGTTCTACTTCAAGTGAGACTAAAAAGAATGCTTATATTTTGAGAAATGGAAGTAAATTTCATTTATCATGAAGGGATAATATTATAATAAACTACAATTGATATAAAACATATATGTAGTATAAAATAATTTCTAATTTTAAAGCAAAGAATGTAATATGCCCAATTAAAAAACTCATTTGAGGAGGAATAATATGCTGATTATCAATACACAAAAAATATATATCATACAAAGAGAGATATACAGTACAATGTTCCAAGAACAAATCTCTAGAAAACATGAAATAGCACTGACACACTCTGCAAAAGCTGTGGAGAGCAACTAATGACCACAAAAAGAGAATAAAGAGAATACGTGGGAGGAAAGACTGCATAAGAAACAAGTGTAAAAGAAAACATACACATATAGTAAACACAGTGTCAGATGCTCTACTAAATTTAAGATTTTTTCAAAGTAAGGGACTGTCATTGGTTAAAATTTTCTAATCTTACTGCTCACACATCTGGGGTGCTTCTTCTTATACTTATCTCCTTGAGAGGATTGAATCTAAGGCAGTCAGACTCATTATGATCCTTCTCTTACTTCTAATTTGGATTCTATCTCTTTTCGCCATATCATCCCTTTCTCTTTTCTATCGCTACTCTAATGAGTTGGCAAGTTGCATTCCTCCCCCACGACCGAGGCCACGTAACACTCGCCAAGTGGCCTCGTCTCACAGGTACTGTGTGGAGATTTGTAGCTCACGGATTGGTTGGTGCAGCAACTGCTTTTCCCATCTACCTCCAGACTCTGGAACTCTTCCCCCTTCTGTCTTTCCAAATTCTTATGACCTATCTTCCTTCAAAAAGCGGATCTATTGTCATTTGAGGGCCTAATCCTCCATATCTCTAGGTCCTCAGTGCTTCAACTATTTCTTCAGTCTGTCCTTTTTCTTTGTGTATCATTACCTATCTCCGACTTGTTCATAAGCTTTTTCTATTCCTGCGTCTAAATGTTTTCTCGTGCCCGAGCTTTATTAATGAGGGTGGCGTTTTGCCTGTCCCGGTGTCACACTCATAAAAGAAATAAGAAAAATGGAAAGTCTGTAGATACTGTAAGAAAGAGAAGACGTTGCCATAAAAAGGAAGTGTAAATATACCAGAAGTACTGTATATATCTACCCAGCCTATTTTTATGTAAACTGGGGTGGAGTTTTTATTGCTCTGGAGAACTTGACCGTGGTTTTAAAATCTGCTTTATTAAATTTTTATTCTTCAGTAATCTAAATGAATAACTACACAAATCGTAGATATGACAAGATTGTAGTGTGTGTGTCACTTTACAGTTTACCGTGGTAAAAGTCTAAAAGATGCAGTTTTATTATGATTCTTAAGTTTTTCTTTTTTTTTTCTTTTTTTCTTTTTTATACTAAACATAGACCAAATTTCTGTCGGTAATGGAAGGTGAAACATGTATTGAAAAATATTAATACTAAATTTATATTTTTTGAGTGGCTAAAGTAAATGTGTAGAATTAGTTTAAGACATCAACATTTGGTATCACTCCAGTAATGTGATCTAATGTGTCCCTCTGGGTAGTATTCTTTGTCTCTTGCTTTTCATTCAGTACATTCATATGGTCCCAGGAGTGAAAGAAGTGGGAAAAAAGAGAAAAATTCTGGATGAAATGGAAAGTGTGTGTGAAAGACTTGGGAATGAATGTACTGTATCAAGGAGTGGACGAGTGGATGCAGAGGTATGTCATAGAGTGAAGGAAGCAAATAAATGTCTAGGTGGGTTGAAAAGTCTAAAGATACACAGATATTTGGGAATGAATGCAAAAAGTAGGATAAATGAAGATGCGATTGTGCTGACAGCACTGTATGGAGCAGAGACTTAGATTGCAAGAAAGGATGAAAGGAACAAGTTGAATGTAATGGAGATGAGGTGTTTGAGATGATTGGTGTATCTAGAATAGAAAGAGTAAGAATTGAGGATGTCAGGCAGAGAACGGATGTTGAAAGGAAGCTGTCGGATAGGTCAGATTAGAGTGATGAGTTGGTTTGGACACATGGAAAGGATGAGTGATGAACAAATAAAGAAGAGAGTGTGGAATGCAAAATGATTGGAGTTAGATCAAAAGGAAGACCTAGAATGAAATAGATGGATAGTGTAAGATGTGCATTGAATGCACATGGAATGTCCGTGGAGCAGGGAAGAGAAAGTGCAAGAAATAGGAATGGGTGCAGGAAGATTTTATATAGGTGACATGGGCCAAAGGGATTCCTAGCATCTGTTGAATTGTGATGGACGGGTGTGAGGGGAGTTGCCATGTGATGAAGCAGTGGGGGTTAATCAGCTGCAGATGTTGGGCCTCATTGTATCCTTGCTCACCTACCATGTGGATGACCGAAGCAGGGTGGAAGGGGGGGAAATGTGGCAACCCTTTATCACCAAGGAGCTAAGAGTGGTTGAGGTATGTGATGATCATGGTCAATGCATGTTTCTTGGCTTGGCCACCCCCCCTTACAAAGGGGAATGAGGCCAGCTATATGTATATGTAAGCACATTCATGCCATATGCATACATTTGAGAAATAAACAAGGTGACTATGCTTATTATGCTGGAGTAAAGGCAACAACCATTTCTCCATATGTTTTGGGGTTGGGTAGAGGGAGGATTACATGAGGGGAAAACTTAAGAAAGGAGTTTAAAGATCTCTCAAAGTAAAGAAACTGGATGGGAAAATTAAAAACATGGCAAGCAAAATAAGAGAAAAGTTAGTGAACAAAACAAAAAGAAAAAATGTACTCAGAGAAAGCATAAATAATTTGGGAAGGAGAAATAAGATAGAAGGGGGTAGTCACCATGGCTCAAGCAGTAGCATCCGCGACTTTGAGGCGTTAGGTCGAGGGTTCGCGCCCCGTCATGGTCTGAGGTTAGCAAGGACATGCACTCAGGTTAACGATTACATCTGCCAAAACATGTCCTTCGCAAGAAGGCAACCATCCTAGCCATTGGTAGAAAAGGGAGTCTGTGATGTAAAACTGGAACGATATAAGATAGAAGGGGATAGACAATAACTACAAAGAAGAATAAAGTTTGAAGAAGAAAAGAAAGTACTGGAGAATAGAGTCTCCAAACATGAGGACAATAACAAAACGTTGGGCAATAAATGAATGCAATGTCAGTGCCTTACTGAAAGAGATGGAACAGCAGCTTGGAATCACAATAAAGGAAAATATTGAACAGTTCAAAATAATTTTCCACGAGCTGGATACAAACCAAAAGAGAATTAAAGAAACATTCTTATATTATGGCATTATACAGAGATAAATATGAATCTTTTTAATGCTAGATTTTGTTGCTCTTTACATCATCTCATTAAATGATCTAATATTTTGAAAAATGAGATGTTTCAACACTGATCTTATTCATCTTTAAACTTTGATCAGTTTTAAAAATATAAAAAAGCACAAGTAAATGATAGTGTAATATCTGTGCTTTAGAATTTTTAAAGGCTTTGCTGCACCTGCATGCCACAAATTAAGATAAAAACGTTACTGGGAATAGACATATCATTAGTGTGCTAATTCTGGCAAATCATGCAAGTACTTTTGCAGGGACAACTATGTTCTAAGCTGTTCAGTAAGATGCATACTCACAATCAGCAAAAAGGGACAGATTTTGAATAATATTCTCCTAAAATAATATATTCCTTTTTGTCAACTGAAAATGTATGAAGCTCTATTTTCTAATAAATTACAAAGCATAACTTCGATTACATTAGTAAGGATGTATTACGTAATTGCCTAACAAAGTAATAAGTCAGACAAGGTTTCAGAAAAGCTGCAACAGTGGAGGTGAATATTTAAGCCTCTCTGGTCAATGTTAAGCTACCTTTATATATCCAGAGGATACAATGATAGGAGAGCATTTTGATATGGAGAATCATAGTTTACAACATAAGGGAAGAGTACAGTAACCAAATGTATCATATCTCTACCTGAATGTTCAATAGCTGTCCAGAGCCTCAAATTGAGCCTCAATTGCTTCTGTAATTCTCTCATTAGCTCCACATCTTCCGTGGATGGCTTGCCCTCTTCCTTCAATCCCATGATGCAAATACCTTGCAAATTCTGCGAGAATCTGTAAGCGTAAAAATGAGAAAATATGAAGTAGTAGTAGTCGAGATCTCAGCTAAAGTAAAAGCTTATTAAGAAAGAAAAAATTATATATATATATATATATATATATATATATATATATATATATATATATATATATATATATATATATATATATATATATATATATATATATATTCCCCAACTTACAAACGAGTTAAGTTCCAGACATCTGCTTATAAGTTGTGTTTAGGTAAAAAAGAGTACTGTGCAGAGTATTACATATGCAGTACTGTACAGAACTTAGGCTAAAGACACTTAGCTACTAAATAAAACACAGTGTATACAGTATTAATGAATTTTAATACAGTAATAATAATGTAATAATGCAGTAAAGTACAGCAATACATACATTAATACTTGAATAGATAATGCATAGGTTTTTGTTCATATCTTTGAATGTTTGTAACTCGGTTGCACGTACGTAAGGGAAGCATCTGTGAGTATATATATATATATATATATATATATATATATATATATATATATATATATATATATATATATATATATATATATATATATATATATATATATATAACCAATGAAACCATGATATTAACAATACTATTGTCCACAAAAATTTTTCTTTAGGACATTGGGGGCCTTGAACTCGCATTGCAAACTACAATCATGCTGCCTTAACCAACTGAGCCCCTAAAACTGGCAAAAGTCTGCACATCGTGGGTGGCCCTGCCAGTACATGCAAGCATTTCTCCCATCAACCTTTGATCAGTTCGTTAATTAATAATAATATACTTAATGAATTTTTTTCCTCAGGGGAGGTGTGAAAATACACGTAACACATATTCACTATTCAACAGCTAGGTTTAACGTAAGGGTAAATTTTTACGACTACACTTGTCCATCTTTGGAAGTGAAACTTATCTTTTTTTGTATCTTTTTTTTTTATGTGGCTTGAACGAATCTGACATTCAAAACAATCGGAAAGTATTCCTAACTTAACACAGATATTTATTTACAATTAGACATATCTCAAATTGGAGGGGAAAATTTTATTTTTCCTTTGGCTTTTGATGTGTTTTGAATGACTTTGACATTGAAAACCGTCGCAAATTACACGGTAACCTATCTAAAATGTAATTTACGAATTTCCCTATGGCTTTTAATGATTCTGAATGGATATGACCTTGAGAATTGTCGTTAATTACCATTTTTTACGTTAGGTTAGATCAGGCTAGGTTAGCTTAGAAAATATATGCCAACTATTTTTAACGTCACATTCATTCAACCACATAAAACACCATAAAATATAATTTCCACATCCAAATTATGACAGGTACGGTGTAAAAATATACCTTAACATAACCTATCCATAAAAAAAGAGTAATTTACAATTTTAAAGATTCGGATTCATTCAAAACAATGAAATCATGATATATCGAAACCTACTTAAAAAGAGTATAAAACATTGGGAGATGAAAAAAAATTTACTTGTTCAAAAATACTGATTTAAGTTTTGGGTGTAGGTCTGTTAGTAAGTAAATGGTGTAAGGATTTCTATTCATCAGTTAATGATATGGTTATTCATAACTTATCATGTTGAAAAATGTGGTAAATTTCCAAGTTACAACCTTGCAATACAAATTTAGAGCAAAGAGGTAATACAAGGCATATACAAACTACTATCCAACAAAGAGTTATATATAAGAAAAAAAATTATGTAAAAACTGCTGTTATTCTACTGCTAATTTCATTTTACAACTAGACTTCGCGCCGTTTTTATAAGACCTTTAGGGTGTTTCAGTCAGCAGATATCGATATATTTAAGATATACTACAAATTCTACATTATACATTTCACTTAAAGTATCCCGGGCGTCTTCAAATACATAAACTTATATTTACTTTTCCTAGAGCATAAATGTGAATTATTAAGGGAGAAGTTTTCTTCTTTGTCGATATATAAACAACCCGCTTTCGAACACGTGAAGTCCTAAAGCGGTGTTGGGAAGGGACATACCTTATAACGGCTCCCCTAAAGTTGTCTTAGCAGTTTCATAAAGAGTATGTATCCATCATGTTATATTACTTCTATTTATATAATGGTCTTATCTGCATTAATCTCTACTCATATATATATATATATATATATATATATATATATATATATATATATATATATATATATATATATATATATATATATATATATATATATATATATATATATATATATATATATATATATATATATATATATATATATATATATATATATATATATATATATAGTATTATGAGTGACACAGGAACAGGCAAAAAAAAAAAAAAAAAAAAAAAACCTGCCCTCATCATTAAAGGCCCGGGCATGAAGAAAATACCAGTACAAATGAAAAGAAAAAGGTCATGAACAAGGCAGATATGAGGCAATGATATACAAAGGAAAAGGACAGACTGAAAGAAAAGACAAAGTACTGAGGACTTAGAGATAAGGCAGGATTAGGCCCAGAGATAACAAGAGGTCCGCTCTTTTAATGAAGATAGATTATAAGAATTAGGAAAGACAGAAAGAGGAAGAGAGTTTCAGAGTCTGGAGGTAGATGGGAAGAAACAGTCGCTGCTCCGACCAATCCGCGAGCTGCAAATCTCCACACAGTACTTGTGAGACGAGGCCGCTTGGCGAGTGTTATGCGGGGTTTCATGTTTACATTTCATGGGCACCATATTTTAACTAGAATATCTATAAATTCTTTATATCTACATGTAACTTCAATATGTAGCAAAGGTTTCCACAAACACTGGAATTTGTATCCAGTTCTCTAATTAATCTACTTTAAAAAATGAGACGATAAATGCAATAATATTTCAGTCTAAGATGCAATCTACGCACTGTCTCAAATATTAAAATTTGCTATGACTGTACGCTATTCCTAATCAACTATTAAATACTTATTTTATTTATCATATATATATATATATATATATATATATATATATATATATATATATATATATATATATATATATATATATATATATATATATATATATATATATATGTTGGGCAAATGCAAAATATGACAGATAAATGAGGGATAAGTTGGAGAACAATGGAAGGAAAATAATAAGCTCAAGGAGAAGATAAATAATTTGGAAAGGAGGAATATATATATGTATATATATATATATATATATATATATATATATATATATATATATATATATATATATATATATATATATATATATATATATATATATATATATATATATATATATATATATATATATATATATATATATATATATATATATATATATATATATATATATATATATACACACACACACGAAATGCGCGTAATTTCTATAATGTTAGTTCTCCTAAGAATAGGCTTTTGTGACTTTAGGAAAAGACAAAATTATGTCTCAGGGTTTGCTATCCTATTTCTTAATCTGTTTGTATCATCCTCTGCAGTTCATCTTAGGAAGCATTGTTGCAGATGTTATCTCGCAAGAAATTCATCTAGCAAGATAGTTTTAAAGAGATACATGCACAGAAAAAGAGAAAGGCAACAATTTTCCAAAATCACAATTCCAACATGGAGATTTTTTATACAAATAACATTTATTCAAGAAATGCACGTGAATTCTATCATGCTAGTTCTCCTTAGAATAGAAGTTTGTGCCTTTAACAAGAGACAATATTATGTCTCTGGGTTTGCTATCTTACTTCTTAATCTGTTTGTATCATCCTCTACAGTTCGTCTTAGAAAAAATCGTTGCAGAGGCACAATATTATCTCTTGTTAAAGTCACAGATCCTATTCTAAGGAGAACCAGCATGATAAAATTCAAAAGAGTCTCCATGTAGGATTTGTGATTTTGGATTATTGCTGCTCTTCTCTTTTTTTGTGCTTGTATCACTTTAAAGCCATCTTGCAAGAAGACTTTCTTGCGAGAAAACTTCTGTAATAATGCTTTTCAAGACAAACTGCAGAGGATGGTACAGACAAATTAAGAAATAGGATAGCAAACCCAGAGAAATAACATTGTCTCTTGCTAAAGTCACAAAATCCTATAAAATTAATGATTTATTTGTGACTCAATATGCATGACTCCTATCAGGTTAGTTCTCCTTAGAATAGGATTTTGTGAATTTAACAAGAGAGAATATTATGTCTCTGGGTCTGCTTTCCTATTTCTTAATTTATTTAATTTATTTGTATCATCCACTGCAGTTCGCCTTGGAAAACATAGCTACAGAGGTTATATCACACGAAAGTCATATTGCAAGAGGGCTTTAAAGTGACACAAGCACAGAAAAAGAGGAAAGCCACAATTATCAAAAATCACAAATCTTACATGGATACGTTTCATGCAAATAACATTTATTCATGAACTGCACAAAATTTCTATCATGTTAGTTCTCCTAAGAATAGGATTTTGGGAGCTTAACAAAAGACAATATTATGTCTCAAGGTTTACTATACTATTTCCTAATCTGTTTGTATCATCCTCTCAAGTATGTCTTAGAAAGCATTATTGCAGATGCTTTATTGCAAGAAATTCTCTAGCAAGATGGTTTTAAAGCACAGAAAAGAGGTAAGCAGCTGTTTTCCAAAATCACAATTCCAACATGTAGACTTTTTATGCAAATAACATTTATTTAAGAAATGCACATGAATTTAATCTTGCTAGTTCTCCTTAGAATAGGAGTTTGTGACTTTAACAAGAGACAATATTATGTCTCTGGGTTTGCTATCTTATTTCTTAATCTGTTTGTATCATCCTCTGTAGTTCATCTTAGAAAGCATCGTTGCAGACCATGATTTTGTCCTTTGCTAAAGTCACTAACTCCTATTGTAAGGAGAACTAGCATGATAAATTTCATGAGCATTTCATGAATAAATTATATTAGCAAGAAAAGTCTCCATGTAGGATTTGTGATTTTGGATTAATGTTGTTTTCCTCCTTTTCTATGCTTGTATCACTTTAAAACCATTATTGGGTCATAAGTCTTGTGATTTCAAGCCCTGGGTAAAGTAAAATATATAGCAAAATTTGAGCTTTATTCTTGAAGCTGGTATAAAGAAAAAAAGCCACTCATCCGGGCATCAACAATAGACGATTCAAGTATAAGTACTTGACTATCACAATAAGAGAATTAAACTCTATTTAATAGGGTTAGAGGCTATGACCCTTTATAATGTATACATATTTTGTTTATTTAGTAGTTTTACAGAGAATTAATGAAAACAAGCATAAACCAATTAATATTACAAATAAATGCAAACAAATAGGGAATAAATACTAATAAGAAAGCAATCAAAATAGATAATAAGAAACAATGATAAATAATTATACCTCAACTCTCACAACCATCTTGCAAGATGACTTTCTTGCGAGATAACTTTTGTTACAATGCTTTCTAAGACGAACTGCAAAATCTGATACAAGCAAATCTTGCAAGATGACTTTATTGTGAGTTAACCTCTGCAACTATGCTTACTAAGACGAACTGCAGAGGATGATACACATAGACTAAGAAATAGGATAGCAAACCAAGAGACATAATATTGTCGCTTGTTAAAGTCACAAAATCCTATGTTAAGGAGAACCAGCATGTGTGTGTATGTGTGATTACCTAATTGTGCTTACGGGAAAGAGCCCAAAGCTCGTAGCTTCCCGTCCCCTGATCGGTTCCATTCTGTACTTAGTGATACTTATCATACCTGTCCTTAAAACTATGGATTGAGATAGCATTAACTACCTCCTCGCTTAGCGAATTCCAATTATCAACTACTCTTACACTGAAAAAGTATTTCCTTACATCCTGCGAAGAAGTTTTCTTACGAAGCTTCAAACTATGACCTCTAGTTCTAGAGCCAGCCATATCAAAATGTCGATCCCTATCCACTCTATCATAACCACGAAGAAATTTAAAGACTCTCACCATATCCCCCCCAATCTTCTAGCTTCGAGTGATGGTAAGTCTAATTCTCTTAACCTCTCACCATAACTGAGATTGCGTATATCTGGCACCAATTTCGTGGCATGCTTTGAACTATTTCAAGCTTAGCTACATGCTTTTTCAAGTGCGGATTCCAAAAGGGGGCTGCATATTCAAGTTTCGGCCTCACATAGGTTATATAAATATTTCTGAACATTTCCTTGTCCATGTGCCTGAAGGCTACCCTTACATTTGATAAGAAAGCATATGCTGACCTTATTATGCCATTTATATGTATTTCTGGAGACAAATAGGCTAGTATGTTTACTCCTAGATCTCTCTCATTTTCAGTCTCTTGAAATTGTACTCTTGTCACCGAGTCGTCAAGCTTGGGCTTTCTTGCACTTGTACCCATGCTCATTACCTTACATTTTGAAGTATTGAATTTCATTAGCCACTTTTCTGACCACTCATGTAGACTATCTAGATCTTCCTGAAGTTCTCTACCATTGTTCTCGTTTCTTACTTTCTTCACAATCTTTGCATCATCTGCAAACATAGTCATGAATGAATTTACAGACTCTGGTAGGTCATATACATATACAAGGAACAAAAGTGGCCCTAAAACTGATCCCTGTGGAACTCCACTACTACCTCTTCTCCATTCAGACACTGAGTGTCTTACTCTAACTCTCTGTTCCCTTCCTTCTAAGTAAGTTTTTATCCATTCCAAGACATTTCCACCTATTCTAGCCATTGCCTGCAGCTTCTTAATAAGTCAAGTCTCCCGTGTGGAACAGTGTCAAATGCTTTCTGGAAGTCTAGGAGTATGCAATCTGCCCAGCTCTCTCTTTTCCGTAAGATTTGGTTTACCTCATCATAAAATTGTAATAAGTTTGTTACTGTTGATCTACCTTCTCTGAAGCCATGTTGTCTCACTGACAAAATGTTGAAGGATTCCAAGTGAAGAGAGATATGTTTCCTTAGTAGTTTCTCCATAACTTTGCAAACTATGCTGGTCAAGAAAACAGGTCTATAGTTTAGAGCCGTATCTCTCCTTCCTTTTTTGAAGATAGGTATCATGTTCGCTTGTTTCCAGCATCTTGAAATCTCCCCTGACTACAGTGACTTTTTATAAATGATACTTAGTCCCACTGATATTGAGCTTGCACATTTTTTAAGTACATAAGGGGATATATCATCAGAACCTGTAGCTTTATGAACATTTAACTCCATCGGCATTTTGCATACCTCTGTGGCTGAAAAGTTGATGTTCTCTAATACCGGCCCATGAGCTTCTATGTCTGCAATCTGAGGGGGAGGGGTATTTTCTACTGTAAATACTGAATGAAACTCCTTGTTCAATTCTTTGCAGATTTCTTCATCCGTCTCAGTGATGCTTCCATCCGCTCTCTAAAGCCTTAAAACCGGTTCTTTTACCTTCAGATTTCCTCTGATAAAGCTGTGGAAAAGCTTAAGATTTTCTATAGCCTTCATGGTGATGTCCCTTTTATAGTCTCTCTCTGCCTCTCTTCTTTTACTTAGGCAATCATTTCTTGCTCTTTTGTAGGTTTGCCAAGCATTTATGTTTTTTGTCCTCCTATACCTTTTCCAGCATTTATCTCTCCACTCCTTAGCTCTTTTCGCTCATTATCGAACCATTTCTCTATGGCAAAATTTACACCTACTTTGGTGACAAGCATGCAGCAATCTACTATCTTCCCATATTTCTCACAAAAGATGTCATACATTTCTTGTATAGATTTGTTGTAAAATAAGATCCTCCAGTCAATAGCTGCAAAAAGCTCATTCATTTTGATGAAATCTACTTTTGGATAGTTCCTCCTCATGTCCTCAGTGCCTCTACTCTCAGGCAGAACATCTTCAATGATATATTTCATCAACAACACACAGTGGTCACTCTTTCCAATTGATTGTTCATACTCAATTTTTTTCAATATTCAATATCCAACACGTTATCTGTGAACACTAGATCATGTAGTGATGGCTCATCCCCACCCCTGGCCCTCCTTGGTTCCATTACTTGTTGGTGTAGGAAATTCCCTTGTATGCAATCTAAGAATCTTGCCCCAAATGAGTCCTCACCACAGTGTGGGTCAAGATTTATTCAATCTATCTCTTTAAGATTAAAATCTCCCATAATCAAAATCCTACATTTTCTCTCCCGTGCCATGTTAACAACTGAGTTTATGACTTCAATAGTACCTATATGATTTTCCTCATAAACTTTTAGCCTATGCTGGTTCCTTGGCGGGCTATATACAACAGTTATTATAATGCTCTATGACCCAGTATTTATGCGAGCAACAAGTTCTTTGAACTCACTTTCTATGGCCAAGTTTATTTCTTCAACTTGAATCCTTTCACTTATGAGCAGTGCTATCCCTCCACCAGTCCTCTCAGATCTTTCAACCCTTAATATTCTGAAGCCCTTAAGAAAAAATGTGACACTATTTATGTCCTCACTCAACTTAGTCTCTGTAACTGTTCCTATATCTGCCTTACTGTTTTGAATCCTATCTTTTAATTCTACTGTCTTACCAGCTATTCTATAAGCATATATATATATATATATATATATATATATATATATATATATATATATATATATACATATTATATATTATA
>JAXCGZ010003826.1:2500-5000 GCA_037179515.1 Halocaridina rubra
TATATATATATATATATATATATATATATATATATATATATATAACGTAGCTGTGATGAATTTATGAATTTCACAAGAAATTGTGCTGCATGCCACTAAATGGGATAGGGAAACGTAAATGTTATTTTTTATTATCAGTTGAAAAAAACCAGTAACTTTTCTTCAATTTAGGACTTAATAAAAATTCATTTTCATTCGTCATCAGACACTGGAATATGAAGAAAATGTAATACATATTACATATTTATACATTATTTAGCCCATTTTTGTGTAAATAAAAGTGTGATTTTATTCTTTGCTCATTTTCAGTACATTGGTTTTACATCTTTTTCGGTTCCTTTTCAGTACGGAGGCATGAGTGTTTCACAAGAACGGGATGGCATCTTGAAAATTTTAGACGAAGATGACTCCGCCCCTATCAGAAGTCGGAACCCATTGGTAGAATGGCATTTCACAAACAAAACTGATGATGTAAGTTCAAGGAGGGAAATCGGAAATACTGAAATTTCCTTCAATCTGCCAAACAAAATTCTCATTTTTACCTAGAAATATCCCTAGAGCTTTTATTCATAACTATGTCACTTATGCAATTAAATAATGCTATTTGACCATTTTTCATCGAATTTTCTTTTCTTTTTTCAGCGGTTAGTTTCACGTTTATATAACTTCCATTAGTTATTATTACTAACAAGTACTAATTATTACTACTTATTGCTAGTTATATACTAATAAATTTAACAATTCTACACAATAACATAACACAACTTAAAACTGTTCAGGAGTTGCTACTAGACATTAATTACAAATAAAATAAAAGTCTTAACTATTAGCTAGCAGTGACTACAACTAATTCTAACTGCACTGTCTGTAAAGCTAATAGGACTTATGATCTAGAACTAACCTCAGAATTCTAGCTTTCAATGACTATAAGTGATTCTAGCTACACTTTATGTAACAGTTCTAATATATATTAACTAGAACGAACCTTAGAATCTTAACCTCTAACTGTTAGTATCTACAAATGATTCTAGCTACACTATATAACATTATTAGTACTTCTGAACTAGAACTAACCTCAGAATCTTAACCTCTAGCTGTCAGTGACTTCATTTATTCTATCCACACTATGTAACATTACTGGTGATTATGAACTAGAGCTAATCTCCACTAATCCAGAACTAATCCCCAACTAACAACCTTAGCTGGATGACCAACTGATGATTCTGGATCCTGACATGGTCTCGACCAGTTCTTACGTGGTGGAGCTCATTGGCAATACGTATAACTTGGTCACGATTGAAAGTGTCAACAAATTTAATATCAAGAAGAAACTGTGTGCTAAGGAGGCTGAAAACAGAACGGGTTACATCTTCAATGCTGAATGCACATTGCTGACACCAGGTAAGGAGGCAATTAGTTCTTGGAGATTATTCTAGAGGTACTTTGATACTTGCATACACGTAGGATCTTTTTAGCTGACAACAGGTAAGCAGACAGTCAGTTCTTAAAGATACATCTGGAGGTACTTTGAGAGTTAAGTCGACAAGTATAGGATCAACTTAACTAGACACTCATTTCTTGGAAGTAAATCTGGAGGTACTTTGAGAGTTAAGTCGACAAGTATAGGATCAACTTAACTAGACACTCATTTCTTGGAAGTAAATCTGGAGGTACTTTGAGAGTTTATTTCGCCAAATATAGGATTAGGTTACCTGGCACCAAGTAAAATTGCAGTTCTTTCTTAAAGTTAACTATAAAGGTACTTTGGGAGATAGATAGATGTAGGATCTGTTTACCTGACGCCAAGTAAGCAGACACTTAATTCTTAAAGATAGCTCTTGATGTACACTGAGAGATAGTTAGATAGACTCAGGACCTGCTTACCTGACACTTAGTAAACAGATGGTTGTTCTCAAAGATAACTCTAGAGGTACATCGATAGTTAAATAGACATCTGATCTGCTTACATGACAGCAGGTAAGCAGACATTTCTTTAAGATAACTCTAAAGGTACTTTGAGAGATAGAAAACATGGTATCTTTTGTGTTGAAAAGGCTGAGTACAATGCGAGTCGCTCCTTATGCTGCTAAATGCACACTGCTGACAGCAGGTAACCTTACAGTCAGTTCTTAAAAAAAAAGGTCTTTAAAGGTAAGTTGAGAGAGAGAAAGACATAGAATCTGTATGCAAAGCAGGCTAAGAACAGAACCGGCTAAACTTTGGCCCGATTTCTTAAACAGTGTACACCTAGGATACCATATTGTTAGTTAGCTAGACGCACACAAATGGATTTCATAAACGCATCTGACGCGGTTCTGTATACACAGAACCGCGTCAGATGCGTTTATGGAATCCATTTGTGTGTGTGTCTAGCTAACTAACATTATGGTATCCTAGGTTTACACTGTTTAAGAAATCATGCCTTTGACTGCAATATGTACATTGCTGACACCAGATAACCAGACAGAGAAATAAAATATTTAAGAACTTCTGTGGCTTA
>JAXCGZ010003826.1:10000-15000 GCA_037179515.1 Halocaridina rubra
AAGTCATATGCATGTACTTCCAGGAATCCCACCAAAATTTTTCTCCTCTCACTTTTAAACTTAGTTCTTCTTTTAAACTGTTTTTCTTGTATATTTTAGATACCTCTCTAAGAAATATTATCTGTAGAATGTTCCAGACAGATCCAAATTTATTTGCAAATACTTCAAGAAACCCCATTTGAATATGTTTTATCCTCTCACTCTACCAAACCCGTCAATATATATTCTTCGTTCTCTTGCAGACCAATTTAAACTATTATAGCTTCTGTCCTCAAGATACCACATATGAAATCGTATCTGCAGAAAATTCCAGCCAATTCCAAATTCCTCTCACTCTTCCAGACCCATCTACAATATTGTTCCTCCCACTATTTCAGACCGGTCAGGAGGTATTACCGTTTAGCCCAACTGATTTACCCAGCTTTAACCCAGAACGCCCTCCTACAAAACCCACCCAGTGATATAGCTTTCAGTATCTCTCCTGAAAGTCGACAAGTGGGCGTGGGTATCACACCCATTGCGGGTATTCTCTATGTTGACGATCCGAATAAATTGCAAGAAGGAGAGATTACCGTCCTTCGTGGGAAAATGAGTATATCTGTCCTGCTTATTCTTAATACTACTGAACATAGTCCATGCGTGGTAAGTTTTATTCTTTCGAGTTATGGAGCCTACACTTGGACTTGTTAATAGATGATTATTTTTTCCGTAATTTCTTGACGCAGATAAAATAGATCTTATAAATTTTACTCTATAATTCTGATGGACTTAAAATTAGTTATGTATTATTTTTTTACTTAATTTCTTGACACACTAAAGAAACAGAAATTGTAAAACTTTGAGAAAGGAGGAATTTATTGTGAAATTTGTTTAAAAAAAATATATAAATTATGTTGTGTTGGCATTACTGGATGACCCTTGACCTCAGAAGTAAAAAAAAAAATAGAAGAGCAATGTCCTATAAAGATGCCCAGCAAAATATATTTAAAAATTAATGGCTGCAATAAAATATTTTTAACAATTTTGGAATATTCAAAGACACACCCATCGTGAAACATTTTTAAATAAGTACCAATATTAAACACCATTTCAACATATTTGGTACGTATAAAAAAAATTTCAAATCGATTTATTTAGATATTCATTTGAAGAGATTTATGGCTAAACAACTTTTATTTTATAGGTTGCAATATTCAGGTCTCATATTTTTCCTTTCCATTAACTTAGGAATCGGAAGACGGAGTACCCATATGTTCCTCAAAGGTGTACAACGAATCCTGCGAATCGACCTGTGGGTTAGGTACTTCTGGATCCTGTTCTTGGCGATCCCAAGATAAGGACAAAGAAGAACTCTTGAGTTCCAGTTACTCCACTTGTTCTCCGGATCTAAGCTCTTGTCCTGATGGATTCTGTGACGAGCTAGAGAGCCTCGACTCGGGCATCTGTCTTCAGGACTGTGTTGGTGAGTCAAAGACCTTCAGCTCTCTATCTAAATTGAGAGTTGTATCATATAGGAAGCTTGAATTTCAGCATTGTTTGCGCTGAATTATTTAGACACAGGCAGAGAGTTTTGTTTTAGAAAGTTACTTAGTTATTCAGCTTGTGAATAGATCAGTCAATTAAGGTAATTTTACCAATTTCTAGAAAAACGCCATCTGAAAATCTTTTATAAATTGTACAACTTCCCTGAACATCTTGCATATACAGAGATAATGAATAGACTTTGCAGCGGATTACCGCTAGAAAAGAAAATTTTCTCTAGTGGAAAAAGTTTCTTTCTATGCACTCTCTCTTTCTCTACAAAGTATATCTGATATAGAGTTTCTTCAGTTGTTACTTACCGTTTCATGTCACTGTTAATCCCCATTGGAATGGGGGTGGACATAGGTATGTTGGAGTTGGGGAGTTAAGTCTGGATGCTTTTCCCAATTCGCCGCGGTGGGCTAGCACACAGGTTTGTTATTTTCCGAGTCGAGCTCTCAAATCAGTGCGGTACCGCAGCCCCCCCCCCCCCGTACTTGTGTTAAATGAAGAAATCTCTCATTTTGTCTCTGCGAAATTAGATTCTCCTCTGCTGTGTCTTTCCCTTTAAAGGTTATATGAAACATGATGTCTTAGTCTTGTGTATAATATAAGAGCTCATTCATTTTGTGTCAATAAAAAACTTGTGAAGTATTTTTCCCTGATGTCGGTGTCTTCTTGACTAGTGTGAAATGTGTTTTCGAAAATTTAGCTGAAGAGATTGGTCTCAAGATAATAATTTTACTTCTCTAAAGGGCAGACTTGAAATAGGATGTTTCGGGAGCCATATCTATTATATAAATGCTTTTAAATTTACACCTACCGCAGTAGCGCAGTGATTAGAGCCCTTGACTCGGGAAGTAACAAACCCGTGTCTTCCCCACCGCGACATGTTAGAATGACCATCCAGCCTTAATTCCCCAGCTCCAACCTGTCTGTACCCACCTCCAATTTGAGCAGATGTTAATAGTGACAAACAAAACTATAAAACGCCAACCAACAACAACAAAATCAACTAGTAATAAATTTCTCCCCCCCCCCAACAGAGTCTTTCAACATCCGGGGCAGCAGTTACCTCAGCGGTCCCGGGGGCCGGGGCATAGCAGCTGGTTTTGGTGTGTGTTCCTGCGAGGAGGATATTTGCCAGTGTTTTCCATCTTCCAACGAAAAACCTCCATTCGATGACGAACACGGCTTTGGAGACGTCGATAAGAGAGAGAGAGGCAAGTCCAAACTATTTAATTATTTAATCAATTAATATATTAATATATTTATTTTTTTTTTAATAAATTAATTTATTAATACATGAACTTATTTATTTATTTTATTCTTATATATGAATTTAATAAGGTATATAATTACAGTTTTTCTCTTAATGTAGGTGTGTAAATATACTTTCTAAATCCTTTTCCTCTCCCAACCATTTTTTATTTTTATTTTGGGATATTTTATGGATATCAAAAACGCATAATTGTACAAATAATTTCTCGTGGCGATTATATATTAATAAATTTTATTTATTATTATTATTATTATTATTATTATTATTATTATTATATATTTATTTTTCATTATTTTTATTTTCTTAAGTTTTATCATATTTATTTTTCTCTATTTAATCTTTCCTATCTTTCCTACTCATTCATTTCATTTTCCCCCTTTTATTTTAGCTATTTATTAACGTAATTTTACTTGTTTTCTGACGAATTCCCTCTTGCCGCGTAAATATAGATTTTTTTTTTTTTTTTTTTACGTAATGAACGCTCCCGGGCTTCCTATTCAATAGGAAAATAATGATGGTTGCGACAACTCTCCCACCCAAAGGTTTTCATTAACCAAATATGTCTCTGGTAAAAAACAAGTGAACATCGACCGAGATTCTTCCACCCTCCCCTTCACCTCCTCCCTGCCATCCCCCTCTCTTAGGGGGAGGGAAGGGGGAAATGAGGTCTCTTTAGGGAATAACTACTGTCCTTGAACACCAAGGGGGATGTTAAGAGCTCTATGATCTCTCCCTCCTTTGGGTAGTGTAAGGAAAATGGAGGCTCTTGAGGAGATAGCTGCGCACTTGGAACACCTCTGGAGGGGTTATGAGTTCGATTATCTCTTTTCTTAATGAAAATGGAGGCTCTTGGGGGGATAGCTGCGCACTTGGAACACCTTTGGAGGGGTTATGAGTTCGATTATCTCTTTTCTTAATGAAAATGGTGGCTTTTGAGGGGATAGCTGCGCACTTGGAACACCTCTGGAGGGGTTATGAGTTCGATTATCTCTTTTCTTAATGAAAATGGAGGCTCTTGAGGGGATAACTGCGCACTTGGAACACCTTTGGAGGGGTTATGAGTTCGATTATCTCTTTTCTTAATGAAAATGGAAGCTCTTGGGGGGATAACTGCGCACTTTGACCACCTTTGGGGGGGTTATGAGTTCGATTATCTCTTTTCTCTTTAGGAAAATGGAAGGAAAAATTAGGTTTCCATGGGCTGGTATTGCTGTCATTGAATTTCTCTGGAAGGTTAATTAATTCAGTTATCTTTTCCCGCTTGAGGAAAATTAAAGGGAAAATGAGGTCTCTTTAGGGTGTAAGTGTTGTCCTTGAACTCTTCGGAGAAAGTTAAGAGTTCGATTATATCTCCCTTCTTCAGAAATTCTGTGATCTTTCCTTTCTAGGAAAAATCAGATGGAAAATGGAGGCTTTTTTAAAGCATACCTGGGGATCTTTGGACACCCCCTTGAGAGACCGAAATTGGAAAATAAAAAGTTCTATCTGGAGTAGCATCGGTCCTTGAACTCTTCTAAGAGTTCAGTGATGGCATCCTCAATGGGACACTGAAATGGAATGTTAGGGTTCCTTGCGGAGTTACTGCGAATCTTGGACACTTTTGGAGTTGTTGAAAGTTCGATCGTTTAACCATCATTAGGGGCGGTTTACGCGGTCAAACGGTTTGTCGAACGCGGTTCGACAGACAAGTGTTTGAAGTGATGGTCGAACGTGTGAACGGGGTATTTGGTTGTCGAACACGAACACTTTAACCATAAAGTGTCCTTAACATTGAAAAAAAAAATAGTATTTTCAACTCCTCCAGAAGTGTCTAAAAACCGCAATAACTTCCCATGGAGTCATAATTTCCCCCTCTCGTTTCTCTAAAGGGGGGTTTGCACGGTCAAACGGTTCGTCGAACGCGGTTCGACAGACAAGTGTTTGAAGTGATGCTCGAACGTGTGAACGGGGTTGAGAGTTCGATAACCTTTTCCGTTCTTGGAACGATTGAAGGTTAAAATGAGGAATCCTTAAAGAGGAATCCCTGACCTTGGAAACTTTTGTAGAAACTAAGAATTAAATTAGTTTTATTCATCTTGGGATGCTGGAAGTTTAAAATGAATTCTCTAGTGTGTATAACTGTTGTCCTTAGAAACCTCTGGAACACTGAAAAGAGTTCTGATATAATTTTACTTCAAGGGGACATTACAAGGTGAAT
>JAXCGZ010003826.1:25000-132500 GCA_037179515.1 Halocaridina rubra
GTAGTAGTAGTAGTAGTAGTAGTAGTAGTAGTAACCTATTCATGGAGTGTATAAGTTATATCCTCAGGGTATGGTTGTGATGCCATATCTCTTTTTCAGGTTCTTTTCAGCTTTTTATTATTATTATTATTATTATTATTATTATTATTAGTATTATTATTATTATTATAATAATTATTATTTGTTATTATTATTATTATTATTATTATTATTATTATTATTATTATTATTATTATTATTATTATTTTCAGATCGACCGAAAATGGGAGTTCCCCAGGAGCCGCCTGGTCATTGAGCAGACCTTAGGTGAAGGAGAATTCGGCAAGGTGATGAAGGCCAAAGCTCAGGGCATTAATGGAACCCTAGGTGGGTATCCCATAAATAAAACAAATATCTAAATAAATGCATAAGTGTATATGTAAACAAATAATTAGTTATATAGATAGAACATTAGATAAGTAATTAGATAGATTAGCGAGTAAATAAATGATGTAATACTGAATGAATTAATAAATGAGCGAATGAATAGATGAATGAATATGTAATATGTTTTGGAGGAAAAGATCCCAGACTCCTAATCGCATATTTTGTAGAAGACTCCTATAAGGGAAAAAGAGAAGTCTAGGGGCCTGACAATCCCTGTTTCAATTTGGTCACTAGGTAAACAACTGAATCAAGAGTCGAGAAGAGGCAGTGCTCGAAGATACTAAGCTATTTTTTGTTGTTACAGTTGTGGCCTTCCTTGCTGGATCATATTTTCGTGCTGTTATTTGCCTTTTTTTATGTCATTGTTCATCTCCATTCGAATGGGGATGTACACAACCGGGTTGGAGCTGGGGAATGAAGGCTGCATTCCCTTCTAAGTGCCTGTTGGTGGGCTCGAGCACTTTTTTTATCACTCCCCTAGGCGAGTACTCTAACCGCTGTTCTTTCGCGGTTCGCATGTGGATCATTGTACTCCTTAAAAATAATTGGCAAAAGAGTCATGGATGGGCAAAGTATACTGAAGCTCAGATACCTAATTTCTATTGTTATTTTTATGGCCACCTTACCATTGAGTATTGGTGGGCTGCCATGAGATGAAGCAGTGAGGGTAAACCAGCAGGGATTGTTGGGCCTCAAGGGAGGAGTCCTAACCCACTTCCCGTGTGGGTGACCTAAACAGAGTGGAGGGGGAGGTACTGTGGCAGCCCCCTATAAGTAGTTAAAAGATTTATTGGTGTCTGATGAATGTGTATTACATCATTAATTCACTCGATTATTCATTTACGTATTTCTTTACTTATCTAATGTTTTATATATATATATATATATATATATATATATATATATATATATATATATATATATATATATATATATATATATATATATATATATATATATATATATATATGTGTGTGTGTGTGTGTGTATATATATATAATATATATATATATATATATATATATATATATATATATATATATATATATATATATATATATATATATATATATATATATATATATATATATATATGTATGTATGTATGTATGTATGTATGTGTGTGTGTGTGTGTGTGTGTGTTTCATGAAGATATGGTGTCTCATTCGATTATTTTCTTTTACATAGGTTACACAACCGTAGCAGTGAAAATGTTGAAATCGAACAGCACACCAGCGGAGCTGAACGATTTGCTCTCCGAATACAGTCTCCTGAAGGAGGTGTCCCATCCCAACGTCGTTAAACTCCTCGGGGCATGTACTGTCAAAGGAGGACCCATTTATATCATTATTGAATATTGTCAGTATGGTTCTCTCAGGTAAAGAACCATATTCATTTGTACATTGTTTTAAGTATGTAATTATGTAATGGGAAAGTCCAAAGAAAGTATGAATATAGGATTTCTAAGTAGTTTCAAGATCCTCTAGGTGTAATAACAATATAATTAAAATATTTGACAATTAGAACTTTGGCTTTTTTCAGAACCAATGAAATCTAATTTTGTCTCACGCTCACAACATGAAATTCTAAACTCCTCTTCAAAAATAAAAAAGATATTAAAATATCATGATTATTAAATAAAATATCAAGTTTTTCAGAAAAGAAAAAAGGAATATATTGTATTTTAGCGTATAATCCTTCGTAATGTGACTCTTATTAAATAATGTGTATTTGAAAAACGTTAATAAAATGTGAGAGAGCAATTTTCATGGCAAATAATTACTTGATAAAACGATGGAAATATTTTGAAAGTAAGTATTTAGTTTCAGCTTAAAAACATTATCGGAATAGAAAAAAAAATTGCTTGAAGGAGAGTGCACACACACACACACACACACACACACACACACACACACACACACACAGGAGACGGGAAGATACGAGCTTTGGGCTCTTTCCCGTAAACACAATTAGGTAATCACACACACACACACACACACAGAAAACGTAATATGCTTATCACTCTCTTTATCAATGAACTTTTAGTGATATATATATATATATATATATATATATATATATATATATATATATATATATATATATATATATATATATATATATATATATATATATATATATATGAATGCATGCATATGTATGTATAGCCTTCCTTCAGGTAGGGTTCTTTTTCTATGCCTACAACAAAACAGAGCATTCTTGGATATTCGTTACACATCTCTTATTATCCCTTCACATCTGACAAGTCACAACACTATCCATCTGTTTCTCGTTTACTTTTTGTTTTCTTCGTGCCCAGACCAGATTTTTCAGATTATTTTTTGGCCTGTCCTGGTGTCACAATCATGAAACAAAATTGACAGATACAGTAGTTTCCTTCCAGATATAGATATAATTTTCTTTACATTATTTCTATCTCTTTATTCATATCCGTTGCCAGTATATTTACTTATTTTATCTCAATTTTTTCTTCTGATTTTGACAGAAATTACTTGAAGCGTTCGCGTCACGCCGAATTTGAGAACAGAGTTGGATCAGGTCCTGCAGAAGGTACTACAGCAGACTACAATGTGACCCCAAAAGACATCCTGTCCTTCGCCTGGCAGATTAGCAAGGGCATGGCATACCTGGCAGATATGAAGGTCAGCAATATAATTAGGGAATTGACAAATCTTTACATTCTCTTCGTCTTTTTTCTTTCTCCATTTGAAGAACAGGTCACTGTATGGCTTTAGCAAGGGCATCCAGCTTTAATTCCTCAGCTCCAACCTGTCTTTATCCACCCCCATTCGAATGGGAACTGATAGTTACACAAAATGACTGATAGTGACACAAAATGGTTTTCTATTCGTTACGTCCATTGAAGAGAAAAATCTTCCTCATCATATGAAAAACAAATTTTGAGAATATTTTTCAGGTTCGACTCACCTATTTATGGATTTTCATTACCTGAAATGACTTGCTTACTAATAAGACTACTTTACTTTCAGCTCGTTCATAGAGACTTGGCTGCACGTAATGTATTGCTCGCATCTGGTAAAATCTGTAAGATATCAGATTTTGGATTGACAAGGGATGTCTATGAAGGAGACTTGTACTTCAAACGCAGTAAAGGCAGAGGTAAATTGAAGTTGATCCAAAAATTTTACCTTTTTATTATGTCAGAGCGACACCTTGCAGCATTTGACCAGTCCTGTATGAGTTATCCCATCCCTTTCATATAATGTACATTTGCATATAAAAAAAAAACCTCTTTGTAGCTGTTTCCTCTTCTCTGTTTCAATGTTTCACCCTCTCTGCCTAGCAAGACATTCCTGGATTTCCGTCTTTAGGCTGAAGGCATTGTCCCAGACTATGAGAAAAGATTATATGGCTAAAATGTAACCCCAGGGTGAGCTAGGGTTATCCTTCTTTATAAGGAATGTCACCTACCCAAACCTAACCTGACTTAAGCTAACCTACCAGTTTAAGGGGTTATTAATTTTGCATGGGGTTGTGGAGATTACTCATTTTATAAGAACCTTGTGATCTTACTAAAATAGCTAATGATAAAGTTTTATTTTCGTGTTATCCGAGTCTAAAATGCATGATTTTTTATTCAGTTCCAGTCAAATGGATGGCCTTGGAATCTCTGGTCGACCACGTGTACACCAGCAAGAGTGATGTTTGGGGCTTTGGAGTCCTACTTTGGGAATTGGTGACTCTGGGCACATTGCCATACCCAGGTGTACAACCTGAGAGACTTTTCACCCTCCTAAAGGCTGGATATCGCATGGAAAAACCAGATAATTGCTCTCGTGAACTGTAAGTTCAACAGTTTGCTATTTTTCCATGTCATTAAGTAGGTGATTTTGTGTAATATATATGATTATGTACTAATATATGGTATTTTAATGCTAATTTCATGTCAGTGATTATGGTTATATGTAGTGTTTTGTCCACGTCTATATGCGGGTGGTCAAGTATATTATTTTTAATTATGAGAGACTTTATAGACCTTCAGTTTAGTGCTATTTTTATGTATTATGATGTCACTTTCATACTTTTATTTATAATATTATTATTATTATTATTATTATTATTATTATTAATCAGATATTGGCTTGCTTTGAGACAAAAAATATTTTTCTTTGTCTTTCCTACACAAATAGATGCGAATTTTTTGTATGTATATTTTCCACTTCACGGAAGTTGTATAAAAATCCAACAACGGCAGAAACTGTATTTATATGTCATATAATAAGTGTTGCCCATGCTGACAGAGCAGCAAAAATACTACTTCTGACTTCCCTGCATGTTGTACAAGCTTGTTAAAAGAAACAGGAGAGTGAACGGTTGAAGACGGAAGGGAGGATGTACAGGGTATGACGAAACCCTGCTGCACCCCTTTTTTATCACTTGTGGCCACCCTGTCAAATTCTGTGGGATTAGGCATTACATTATTATTATTATTATTATTATTATTATTATTATTATTATTATTATTATTATTATTATTATGATTATTATTATTATTATTATTATTATTATTATTATTATTATTATTATTATTATTATTATTATGATTATTATTATTATTATTATTATTATTATTATTATTATTATTATTATTATTATTATCATACACCAAGCAGTGAGCCCAGATGGAGAGATTTAAGAAAAATAATAATATATGTACTTTACAGCTATGACGTAATGCTTCATTGCTGGGCTGAGAATCCAGCTAGAAGACCCTCTTTCCAAGACCTAACAGACATCTTCGAAGGCATGATTCAGGCAGATGTTGAATATCTGGAACTCCGTTCACTCATTGTAACCAATAGAAGTTACTTTGACTCCGTTCCTGCACCTCCTCAGCAGTTCCAAGATAATCCTCCTCAGATTCAAGTTGCTTCTGAGCAACTTCAAGAATTAAATCAGCCCTTTCATGACCACTCTGAGACGTCCCCCGACTCCTCACCTCAGAACGAAGATTTGCAGAACCCAGAGCTAGGTAACTTTGGTTTTGTTTTGTTAATCTTTATGCTGTAATTTTGTAATGAACAGAACTCTTAAGTATTTTAATGTATATTGAGTGAGAAAATATTAATTCCATTACTTGCACAAATTTCACATTTTTTTTTTTTACTGCTAATGTATTGGTTAATTATTCACTTCCTATGCCACTTAGTACAACATTATAAATGTTTTTGACAGACTGGAGCCCCCCTTCAGGCCAGATCGACGCTGATGCGTACCTTATAGCTAGAATCGATATCAGAAGACCATGCAGAGAAGAATCCACCGAGCCCCTTTTGGCATCCATCACTCCTACTGTGACTCACACTCCTACAATCACAACATCTCATGCTCACAATCCAGCATATTCACCTACTAGCGATATCTTACCACCTCCATTGCATTATTCTACTCTAGCCAGTAGACCTGATGAAGAAGATATCCACACTCTAGTAAGATTATTAATTATTTAAATTCTTAGCGCCATCTCATTCTTTTTCTTATGTACTTTCTTTAAAAAAAAAAAAGCATCAGATTGATTTTGTATCATAAGTGTTACTGAAGGCTATTTTCACGACTTATACTTAAAAGTTTAAGTACAGTCTTCTGCAGTTAGAGTGACGCTTGAATTTATGTTTATATTTTTTTATATTTGCAGGAATGTTGTCGCAGTGAAGAGGATTCAGATAGTGGCAGAGCAACGGGTGATTCGGGTTATGCCACTGAGGAAGGGCGGAGTCGTTGGAAGGGTGACCCTAAGGGCTCTTGCAGGGCTACTTTGACCTCACCTCGGACCTCCTCTTACTCTCCCATTCCCCACAACAGTCAAGACCCTGAAGATGACCACGACCCTGAAGATGATCAGGATACTTCAGAAGATCTTGAGGAACGTCAGGAACTCCTCAACGAAGACCTCCTGGGTCATCTGACACCCAGCCCAGAACCATCTCATACCGCCCATACCACACGCACCGCCCACTCAAGTCATGCCGCCCACAGTGCCCACAATACGCCTGTCATTGTCTGAGATATTCATCCAGTTCCAACGTTTGCAACAACACTATTTACTCCTATTGTAGTATTGGAGGTCCACAATGTTGTCAGTGTCTCATAGTGCAATCACTGGATGTGTTCAGCACTTACGAGGTCAAACTGGGTATGGTTTGTGCTTACACCAATGACTGAACAGGGATATGTATATTGTTCAATGATTTTCAGGCGAAATATTACATATGCTCTCCTACATATACGTATACAAATATGTGAATGTTGTCTTATAGCGACATTTTGCTTTCCTGAAATCGAAATTATTTTAAAAAGAAGAGATATATTACAAAGCCTGCGGCCGGGAGTGTTATACATAAAAAAGAACTGATTACAGCCACAAAATACACTACTTATATTGATAAAGTGTGTTTTTCTACTGGCTGCATTGTTCGTCGGCATGGGCGAAGGTATGAAAATAGTTTATTTAAGAATCTTCAGACGATAAACTCATGTTTCATATGAAAAGCAAGAAAACACTTGATTCTAATCAACTGCCGTAGAAGATAATAGTCATATAATGTTTTATCTGTGGTCTGTCAAATTTGGTTTACAGTCACTTGAAGACCAGGTGCATAAACTGTCTGTGCACAGCGTAGAGATTACAGAGTGGTGCATAGCTTTTTCTGTTGAAAGAGTTCATTAGAGTATAGTCTCTGTCCACAGTAGAGAATGTGTGCTAAATCATTCTGTAGTTTTGAAAATGGAAGGAACCTCATCAAGTGTTACAACTTACATGAAGTTCTATTCTAGTTCCTTATTGGAAACATATTCAGGTGTTGAATATAGAAACGTGAAATTTTAATATGACAGTTGCATGGACTAAAATTTCGCTTCGAAACTGTGAAGATTGTCATATTTTCTATAATTATTTCTTAGTAAGCATGATATTTGTCGTCATAAATGCCAAACTGTTTACCTGAAGAAGTTACTTAGCACACACGAGGCATACCTTTAATCTAGCAAATTTAGAACTCGTGATGAAGCCCGATTCGCTGCCCAACTTGGACCACAGAAGCCGAAGAATGGTTCCGAGGTATGTGCCAGAACTCCGTAGAAGACCACAGGATGAGAAATCTTTTGAAATCACAGCTTCATTCTCAAAGTAAATATCAATTCTCTTTTCGGATTTTCCTAATTTGATTTCCTTTTGCTGCCATAGCTGTATATGTATTATTAAGTGGAACTTTTTTCTTCTTTATTGAAGATTCATTTCTATTCACATGGACTCCTTCCCCCTCTGTGGTCCTGTGTATACTGAAGAAATGCCCACGGAGGCATTTCAGTAGGGGCAGATGGTTTGTGTCTGGCTTCCGCGCACAACATAGGCAAGCAATGGCCTCAGTACCTGCAGTCACTTTAGTAAATCATTGCCGATTTTTTGTACCACTGTCAATCAGATATATGCGTAATAATGTGATGCTTTGAAGTGTCTGGCCATAGTTATTAGGTATTAATTAGTGCTTAGAGGTAAATATATATATAAATAGTAGACTATATTGGTGTTGCCAAATGTGACCCCATGTTTGTTTGTTTTTTTTTCTCTTGCAATACAGAATATTCTCTTTTTTTTATTCTCCTTGTTCCCTTTGTCCAACTTTTTTCTTCTTCTTTTGCTCAATTTACACTAAGACATGTTTATATATTATAGCAGTTAAGATATAGTGGTCTTGTTAGTATACCACTTTTACATCACGCAATGTGAAAGCTTGGTGAAGAGGTAGCAGATTTTTTTTCCTCCTATGTTTGTAGAAGTTTTTAGTATTGTGTATCCTCCAGTTATTCATATCCTCATTTTATGTGACCTTATTAGTCCCCATTATGAGGGCAAATACTGATAGATTGGAGTTGGGGAATTAAGGCTAGATGTTGTTCTTAACGCTCCTCCCTGTGCTGGGCTTGATTGTAGGTCTGTCACCTCTCAAGTTGAGTATTCTACCACTACACTACCGCTGTTATTCATATATATAACAGATTAAGTGTTGAATTGTAGTGACTATCTCCTGTCATGGATGCATATATTATATATGAAACAAAAGTTTTGTTACAGTGGTGATCTTGCTGAACTATCAACACGAAAAGAATTATTGGACTCTAAACTATCAACATGAATATATTATTTGTTTCTGTCCCTAAACAAGATAAATATAGGTATAAAATCCACCCTTTTATAGTGATAATTATTCTAGCATAATGTCATATGCAGCTAAGACCAGCAAGGTGACCACAACTAAACAAAAAAGGGAGGGCATTAGGGCTAAATTATACCCTGCCCATCCTCATCTCTTTCATTAGCTTTTCTGAAAAATTAAACTTCTTGGAGGATGGGAAATGCAACTCCTATCTCCTCTATCCCTCTTAATTGGCTCTTACAACATGGAGAAAATTATGTTGTTGTTGTTTACCGTTTTGTTATTTTAATCCCCATTCAATGAGGGTGACACAGACAGGTTAGAACTGGGAGATTTAGGCTGAATGCCTTAATGACCCAGGAAACCTTATACAGTATTCTGTGGTAACAATGTTGTGAAGTTACTATACTTTGTTCATATGTTGCTATACTTTCTTCATGAAAAGTTACTATATTTTTTTCCGTTCCTGCACATGAACTCTACGCTCCTTCTTCATCAAGCTTCTGATTATTATGTTATTGTGTTTTATTGGTAATTCCCAGCAAGTAACAATGATTAGTTAGATATGTTTTTTAGGTACAATAGAAGTATGAATTAGGGTATTGATGTTCTGTACAGAGTCACCAAAGCTTGTATAATGAAAATTAAAGTGTGATCTGCTGTAATCAAATGCTAAAACATAAGGACTTGATATTCAAAGGCTGTTCTAGATTAACATTTCACAGTGCTAACATGACTTTTTTATTATTATTATTATTATTATTATTTCATACACTTCCTGATGTGGATAGCTAAATTATATGACATCGGTAAATTGGTTTCCAATATAATAAAGCAGCAAGCTGTGGGATACTGTCTGTAAACAAATTTCGTGTGTGAATGCAGTGAGTCATAAGTTTCATAGTTGTTGTTTTTTCTTTTTAATATGGTTGTTGGCAGATTATTTCATTGTAGAGATAATCGTTAATACGTCTCTTGATGAGTTGACTGGTCACGGCTTTTACTTTACTTTGATTTGGTTGATATTTGAAAATAACAACAATATTTTACATTATGAAATGAAATATGGATGTTACAGTAATAAGCACAGGTGTAAGATTATGGACATTGCTCTGTTTCTGAATAATGTTCCTATGGTATTGTTGCTGTGGTGTACATACTGCACATGTTACATCCATTACATTAGTAGCTTTATAGACACAACATGTGTGCCCTGTTGCTAAGTGTTGTGAGGACTGGCATGGATTCACTTTAATTCTTGCATTAATACAAATCTTAAAAATTCATTTAGTTTATCTGCTGTTTTGTGTGGCACTATAAACCCCCACTAGAATATGGTTGGATACAAACAGGTTGGGGTTGGGAAATTAAGGCTGGATGCCCTTCCTAATGCTCCACGGTGAGCTTGAGCACGGGTTTGTAACTTCCTGAATCGTGCGCTTTAACCACTGCACTACCGCAGTCTTCTTTATAAATCGTGTAGTAAGGGAAGTTATTTCAAAATAGGCTGCTTAGTTATACATGTCTGTACATGCGAATTACAGAGTTCGTGTGTATGTATTGGTGTCTGTGTGAGTGTGTGTACTTTGCATAATAAGTAGTAAAATATAAGATGTGAATGTACTGTTGAGTAATGCTTAAAAGGGGTGCACATTTTCGAAAGCATAAATAAGAAAAGTAAAGAATCAAAGGAGCATATTAGAAAGTATCAAAGGATAGGAAATATCAAAGGAGCATTGTAGACATTATCAAATAAGCATTTTAGAAAGTATCAAATGAGCATTTTAGTATCAAAGGAGCATTTTGTAGAGTATCAAAGGAGCATATTAGAACTTATCAAAGGAGCATTGTAGAGAATATCAAAGGAGCATTTTAGAAAGTATTAAGAGGACCATTTTAGAAGCATTAAATATCCACTTCTTTGAAATTTAAATGATCCAGAAGGATTCTGATGGGGGCAATGCCTCCCTTGAAAATTTACGCAATAAAATGAGTCCTTAGATTTAGTTCCTGTTTGCATGTCAAACTTGATGCCTACTTGAGCCTAATGAACAGCTAAGAATCTCAAGCCCTTTAGTTTGCAATTAAGCTTAATATGCATATGTATATATATATACATATGCATACATTACATGTATAGTCAGAAGCTTTTTAACTAGTTTTTTGTGATCATTTCAACTTAAGGGCAAAAAACAAACAGGACACCTACTGTAACTCCAAAATTCATGGGTTCCCTGGAAAAAAAATTTAGCAGGTATCATATACTATGTCATTTAAGTGTCTAATACATCACATATAATACACCAGAGAACACTGGTTTATTTTGTACTTTTAACCATACAGGTAATATATGTGTAATTATAAAACTAGAAAAAAAAAATCTTACCAAAACATTTATCAATGCAATACAATCAAGCCATGCATTTCCATACGAGTAACAATCAGGAATTGTTTCCCAGCGCTGTAATTAAAAAAGTATTTAAATTTATAAGAATTGATGAAGAGAAATTGCCGCATAGTACGTTAGTAGAAAAAAATATATTTATTTTTTTACCAGTAGAATACGCTATACTTGCTGGAACATTGAACTAAATCTCATAATACATTTATGGTATATTACAAATGTGTGTTCTCAAAAATATCTTTTTTTTTTCCTTTTTTAAAAACAGAGATTTTCTCGACATCTCTATTTCATTTTATCTTTTCATATATTTTACTTCTTCGGTATATAAAAAATATATCCTTGAAGAATTTTTGTTTTTATACAGGACTCTGTGTATATCAATATTTCTTTTATCTTCTATTACAGTTAAAGAAAAATATATTTCCTTTCAATTTCATTCAGGTTTTTCTGTATATCTACCTGTTGCTTTAATTTCACTAACCTAACCTAACTTAACTTTTCTGAATTATAAATAAAAAGCTCTCTTATTGTTCTCTTACAGAATTTGTATACATCTCCACATTCTTTCAATTTCTAATCATAAAAAATCTTAAGATTAAATAATATTAGCCATGTATGGTGTATAAACATGTATAGATAAATACAATTTATAAATTTATATAGATGAGTAATTCATTAGCAGTACAGTCTGTAATTTACTTTAGAATTTTTGCTATTGATTATTTTTAGCATTATTGAAACCGGATTCTATTATTTTCTTGATAAAAATTTATAGGGATTTCTAGGGAGAGAATATAGTCTGTTGTTCATTTATTGCCATTTTATGTGTCACTATTTATCCCCATTCCTTTGAAGATGGACACAGATAGGCTGGTGCTGGGAATTATGGTTGGATGCCCTTCCAATTGCCCCGTGGTGTGCACAAACACAGGTTTCATCACTTCCCGAGTCAAATGCTCTATCTACTGCACTTTCACAGTCCCTGTGAGAATATAGAAAAAAGTTATTTAATGTTATATTCACAAATGGTTTCATATAACTGCACATAGTACAGTACTTAAAAATTATGTAAACAAAGCTTTTGATTTTCTCATGTATTTTTCTCTTTCATTAAATTGATGACTTGTCTTTTTAAGAGCTTGGATCAATACAAATTGTAATCTAACTTTACATGTGCTGAAGACCCTATTTTTTCTTACAGTTTTGAACATAACATTGTTTTACTGTATTATGTGTTGCTGTTGATACCCATTCAAAGAGAAAAACAGGGACAGCTTGGAGGTATGGAATTATGGCTTAATGCCCTTGCCAACGCCCCAGGTCCGTCACTTCCAGAGTTGAGTGCTCTAACCACTGTACTATCGCAGTTCCCAATTTTGAATACGGTAGCGTATTGGTTACAGCACTCGACTCGGGGAGTGACAGACCCGCATTCGATCCCCTCGCACGGCATTAGGAAGGGTATCCTGCCTTAATTGCAAAGCTCCAACCTGTGTCCATCCCTTAATGGAGAATAATACCGACACATAACACGGCAAACAAGTTTTGGCATAATTGTCCATTTTTCCTCTCATTGCCCAGGCATATTATTAGAACTTTTGGGGTACTTTAGAAATTAAGTGTATAATGATTTTTAACCTCCACAAGTAAGTGCATATCCAAAACAATCACAAGGACTTGAGAGAATGTACATATGCGCACGAGAGATGTATAGGCCTACTAAAGAAGAGTAACCTCAGGCTGCTCTAGGGTTATTTATACTGTATTTAGAAGGCAAATCATCTTACATAACAGTTTATGGGGTTCTGAGGGTTGTTCATCTTTACAAGATCTAAAACCGCCTTTGAAAATTAGCATAGGCTGAAATTTGCCGTTTTGGGGAACTGTGTCACTTCAAGCATCTAAATAAAATTATCAGAATTGCTAATAAAAGAATACGATATTGCTTATAAAAGAATCTGAGAATTGTTAATAATGTTCTTATATATAAAATGCACTTATGTACTTGTTATCTTTTAGCACTATTATAATTTTAATTTCGTTTGTATGATTGGAATATCTAGCTCCTCATATCTTGATTAGGTGTCTTTTTGCTTCACAAAAAACCTTTCTTTCATTCTTATGATTGTAATCATATGCATCAATGCTTGTGAAGTACAGTAGTAGTTTACAGTATATGTTATCCTATGAACATCAAGTTTGTCATTAAAAATATTAGTATTTGAATTACAGGAAGGAAAAGTGACGATTTTTTACCTATCAGCTTAAAACATGTCACCCTACTTAAAATTTCTAGTATTAAGAAGAAAAGAAAGCTGGTTTCCTATTCCATCCATCTTGAAATCAAAATTGTTATAATAATGTCCAAAGATGTAAATAATTATATTTGATGGTTTATGAATTCTCTGTAGCTCGTGATTACGCTGAAGTGATGAGTGTATAACGCAATATACAAGTTTATTAAATGGATATTTTAGTTTCATTGTTGATTATACAGAGGTATTGATTAAACAAAAGTTAATTTTTTATTATATAAATTTAATACAGATACGATGAATTCTTCTAAATATCTATCACGTATTATTTATTATGTTAATGGTTTCCGAATGTAATTTTATATATTGTGAAATGTAATTTATTTCATGTAAAAGCATATAATGATGTCTAAATTTATTGTTACAGCTGACTGTATATTATAAATGATTATTTAATTTTAATTACTATAATGTACCACATACTTATGATAGGCAGTGTTTTCGTTGTATAATTACATATTGAGTACTATACTGTTGGAGAGATCAGGTTCAACTACACTCTTTCTCATGCTTGAATGAAATGTTGGATATCTATTTATTGTATGTTTGTTACTGAAAACGGTCTCTTACATGTGAATGTGTGCTTTGACTCGGCCACCTCCCTAACAAGGATTGCAGCCATTTTGTGTGTGTGCATGTCTCAGTAACAACATATACAGACAGTATGACTTCACGTTTAGAACAAACTGCTTTTACTACTAATAACAATATTATTTTTTCTCAGGAGAGGATAAACCGATCCCTTGTATCTAAATTCTTTTGCTACAGTTGTGGCCACCTTGCTGGCTTAGTAAGATATTGTCTCATTAAAAATATAAAGATAGTCTCTGACTTACGACGGGGTACAGTTCCAACCAACCCGTCATAAGCTGAACCAGCTGTAAGTTGGATTATTGCATCAATGCAAAAATGATCGATAGGGACTGTAGTGTAGTAAAACACAAATTATGTATCTTTATGTCATACTGTTGGGTCTTTATCTATAGCACTTTCATATATTTGTTATTATTCAATATTTATTTATAAACTCTTTCTCTTAGAAAGTCAGGTCATTTGGAAGTCGAGCATATCATAAATTGCAGACCCACTGTACTGCAGTTTCTTCAAAACTGTGTAAGTGAAATTGTCTCAAATAGTGTTTATAATACAATTATTATTATTATTATTATTATTATAGCCATTTTTTTAATCACTTATTTTTCAGCTCTATTGATGTATGTACTTTTCTCAAATGACTTATTTTGATTTTTATCTTTTGATTACAATGGTAACTGATGGATTATTATTTATATAAAAAGTTTTACTACATGCAAAGTATAGATTACCTGTAAGATTTCAAAGCCAGCTCACATTTCCTACTAGATAGCATTAAGAGCTAAGTTTAACCAGATTGGCCTAACCTAACCATACTTAATGATGAGGAATCTGTTCTGAATCATGAACATACTGAATCATATACAGTATATGAAATACAGTACTGTATATGAACGCAGTAAAACACTGCCCGAATTCTTAAGACTGTACTGCTTTGAATTATATATATATATATATATATATATATATATATATATATATATATATATATATATATATATATATATATATATATATATATATATATATATATATATATATATATATATATTATATTCGTAATGTATAGATTATTATTATTATTATTATTATTACTAACTTGCAGCTCATATTACATTGTATATAACTTAACATGCTACTAGTAATGTCACTTATGTCATTATTTTACATTTCAGTCTATTTAAATTTCTTTAAAAATCAAATGCTTATAGGTTACATTATTTATTCATAAATATTATTTTAGCCTTGTGGGAATATATAGATGTTTTATATTTACTGAATTATTAGAATTTTATACAAAGAATTATTTTTTAAGTAATTTATATACACACTCTGCTTATCATTCAGTCGCATAATATGCAGTCTGTCTTAAAATGTAGTATTCTGGGAGTATGTTTAAAGCTCGTGTTTTTTTTTTACAAGACATTAATTTATTAATTTTGAACAAGAACTGTACAGATAACGTTCATGTGGTAACATTTTAAAAAGTAAAAAAAAAAAAAACTCCCGTTTTTCTGAAGCTTCATTTTATAATACTCTGCAAGCTTTTCTATAAATATGTGCATATACATTAATTTATTGTTTACATAATTTTTTTAAGACAATGCATTCCTGAATGCATTCATGAGCGAAAACATACTTAAAAACTTGTAATCTGAGAGTCAAAATCAACTTAGCCTCACTCTATATAGATAAGAAAATATTACAGTATACAGTATAATGTTGTGCTTTGTAAATGTTTATAAGAAAAATTTACATATACAGTATATATATATATATATATAATATATATATATATATATATATATATATATATATATATATATATATATATATATATATATATATATATATATACAAAGGTTTCACCAAATAGCTAATGAAATATTGTCTATGTATAAACCACTAAATGTTAATAAATTTCCTTGTGTTCTTCTTTGTAGTTTGGGAAGGAATCAAGACTCGCGCTCTGTGACTTAAAAATTCTTCAAATGTTGAAGAATATAAGTTTTTGCTCGTTTATTAGTCATTGCTTTTTAATTGTCAGTGCAATATACCCTTATCATTTGCCCTTATAAATTGTGCTATACTGTTGATTTTCTTCATGTCTTTTTGCAGTAAATAATAAGTGTGAACTTGTGTTCAGTTGCAGAAGAAAATTATTTTTTTATAAATTAGTTATATCATGTAAAAATAATAATTATTATTATTACTATTATTATAATTATTATTAAAGTGCAAAACTATTAAGAAATTTCTCAGGAATAGATGTAGGTTTAATATTACCCCTAATTTTTGCATTATTGTATTACCATGTATCTCTGTTTTCTCTACATTCTAAGCTTATTAAACAGCTTTTTGTATTAATTTTTGTTTGAACGTACTTCAGTTATGCTTCACTGTCCTCCCTGTCTCTTGAAAAAATATCTAAAATTTGTGTGTATGTGCGAGTGTGTATACTGATCAAATTCTACGTAAAATTTTCATGAACAAGTTTTCTTCTTCTTCATTGTAGGATTCTAGATTCCCTCCTTAAACAATGCTGTTGTATGTATACATTTATTGTTCAGTGATAATTATGATGGGAATGATATAATAGTAATTAATAACATGTTTTTTGATAATCATATAGTCTAATCTTGGTTACTTTTACAATGCTTGTGAAAAAGCAATTCAGAAAAACACAAGAAAATATTTCACTGAATGTAGTCCTAATTCACTGAATATTACTTGCTGAGCACAAAATAATATATCATTTAACTGTCAAAATAAAATGCAAAATTGTAAGATAAATATACCAATAAATTAAAAAAAAAAGTGGCAAGTTTTGTATAATCATTTAAGATCCATATAGCAGCCATGTGTCACAATGGGCACTCAAATTATAATTTATCTAGACTTAGACTTTTTCTTGTTATCTAAATCCACGTTTTCGAGATTATTTCTTTCCAACCCTAATGCCTTATTTGAAATCGGTAGGATAGCCACAACTGTAACAGAATTTTGGTTGCAGGACTTCAGTGCATCATCCTCAACTCTCCTATCTGTTTGTATTTAGAGGGAAAAAAGATAGGGAAATTGCCAACCCCACATTCCCCTACATACAGTACTTTTCTATGGAATTGTTGGGAAGTCAATTTCCTCTCCGGAGACTCCTTTGACATGCAGGGAGTACAAGGGTTGAACGATCTCTATCATCCCATCAGGGCTTAGATGATAATGACTGAATAAATTGCAAATGTTGTTTCCTGTTTTATGTGTCACTATTAATCCCATTCTTATATGGTTGGAGACACAGGATGGAGTTGAGGAATTTAAAGTCACATATGCAGCCTGCAAAAGATAATTTTTGTATTTACTGTACTCCCTATCAGGTTTATCTATGGAAAATACTCACGAGAACTGACCTCTACATTGGTTGTATGTCTCAAAGCAAATCCAGCCCAGACCATAGGTGTCCTAATTTCTGCGGATTTGAGTTCGCAAACCAATGAAAAAAATGTAGTCACATATAACAAAAACACCATAAAAAATAGCCTGACACAACTGAAGCCTCTTCCAGGTTCTCAAGCCCTGTGAGGGGCAGAGTCGACAGGGGCCTTCCTCAAAGACTTGGGGCTGTCCAGCTAAAAAGCTTAAGAAACAACAACAAAAACTTTAAATAACATACCAAAAGACAACTCTGGGCACAGGTTGGTCATGGAAGTGTTGTAGTATTGCTCTCTTAGCTGACTAATCTATTAATTCTGCTGCAGCTTTAACATGAGTTTCTGCCTCTTTGAGTTGGAGGTATACATTGGACTGGTCACCTAAAGGAGCATCTTTAGAAAATTATCTTCTCTATACATGTAAATTAAATATCAGAATGATATTCCTGTAAAAATAAAATGCTTCGAGTATTTCATAGCCCAATGAAAGAATATTGCTTCCATCCAAACTTGTAATACGCATTGAGGGCACCACACTCCATAACCCTCATCAAAACCACCCAGCATTGGGTCTGTGTTACAAGACTGACAGTAAACACCTCATGTGCAATATTCTGCATACACATATAACGGCTGCAATCCACCTTCCACAGGGGATGGCTGAGTCAAAACACATATATTGACAGGCAATAAACACTTCATTAACGACATTATATTCTGCATATACATATAAAGGCCGCAATCCTCCATCCACAGTGGATGACTGAGTCAAAGCAGATATATTCACTAGCAAACCATAACTCAATCACTCCTCTTGGCTTCTTGGGGATAAAGGGCCATTATAATTCACTACCACCCACCACCTTGCTTGGGTCACCCACGGGGTAAATGGGTAAAGTAAATTTTTCTGACCAACCCATATTCATGCACCCCAGAACATACACCAAAGATGTAATGTAACAAATTTTAGATGGAGAAGAAAATAAACATTTATTCCATTTTGTATACAAATGTTCAAATTGTATGTGTAAGGCATATAGGCAAATATAACTATACAAAAATCTATGCACAAGAAGCCCTTATTTAATAAAAGCAAGGAAATGCTCTCCATATATGCAAATATTATTAACATGTAAATATATTAATCTTTACAATTAAACAATGAATAAGAAGTTGTTTTTAACAGTACAAAATTCAATGTAGAGAGTAAAATAGGCACTACCACTCTCCTCTTTTTCCTTTGAGGTTTTTAAGTTCCACTAGAATTACTTTAGCAGGAAACTGAAAAGGAAGAGAGAAAATGAATTAGTTGAAAGGTTTTTGCAAACTATAGATAAATTTTTGAGGGTAAGAACACATAAAACCATTACATAATACACAAGAATATTTGTATATTTGCCTTTTATGTGTCACTGTTAATTCCCCTTTGAATAAGGGTGACATTGTCCTTGGGCACAGCCAGTAGTGGGCTCAACACGGGTCTGTCACTTCCCGAGTCAAGTGCTCTAACCACTGTGCTACTGCAGTTGCCGTATAATACACAAGAACCACTATTGGAAAAATATTTAGCAAACTCTGAATAAAACGTTATTCTAATATTGATATTCCAAGCTATGAAAAGCCAAAAATACTGCATTAAACCCATAATTTATGTATACCTTTAAATTATTCTATAAAAAACATTACTTATAATAAACAAAAAGCTGAACAATGCTAAATGTCCATTTTTAGTACTGTATAAGATTATTTTTTTCCTGAATATGAAAGACAGAATTTGCAAGTATTCTTAAAAAAAAAATAATAATAAATAAATAAATAAATAAATAAATAATAATAATAATAATAATAATAATAATAATAATAATAATAATAATAATAATAATTAATTCCTATTTAATATTTGTATATTATGTGTCCTAAAAATAAAAGGAAATTTAAAAAATGCATTCTAGGTCTCAAACTGCAACTTATAATTTATAGAAAAGTAATCTACGAGTTAAACCAAATATCAGACATTACTACCATAGCATAGCTATATTAAATTAAAGTTTCATATTCAACAATAACCTTTATTATAATTGTAGAAGCAGAAGAGGAGTGTAGCTAAATAGTGAATCGATATAAAAAATATAATATCTGCGCATATTATATTTCTCTAAGATAAGAGGTATTCTACTCTTTTATGCACTGAAAAAACTACAGAACTAAAGAATACATAGATTTATAAAAAGAGCAAAAACAAAAACTGCCCTTAGTTCTTTCAAATGCAGACACTCCCTATTTACAAACGAGTTCAGTTCCAAAAGTCCGTTCGTAAGTAGAAATGTGTGTAAGTTGTGCTTAGGTAAAAGAAAAGTACTATACAGTACATACATACGCAGTACTGTATAGTACTTTGACTAAAAACATTTAACTACTACATAAAACAATGAATACAGTATTAATGCATTTTAATACAGTAATAATAATGTAATAATACAGTACAGTACAGAAATACATAAATACATGGGTAGATAATGAGTAGGTTTTTTCGAATGTTCGTCACTTGGTTGTTCATAAGAAGGGGAGCTTCTGTACATGGAACATACAGGTTGACTAATGCAGTACTGTAATCAGTAACTTAGGACCATAGTCATCATTTCAATTTCTTTTTCTTTTTTCAACACAAAAATAAAAATTTTTCACCCTGCTGAAGGCAGAAGGGTGGCCATAACTAAAATAAAAGTGAAGCAAAACACTTCACTCATACCCTGCATATCCTCATCCTCTCTATGAGCCTTTGCATGGGGAAAAAAAATATTGTAGGAAAATGGGAAGCCCCTCCTCTACAAAGCTTCAAGTTTTCTTTAGCTCAGACATTTCTTTGAAAGGGAAATTATAGCATTTGTATATACTAGACAGGAAAAATGGCTTTTCTGCCCTTCACTCCTCTATAATTTTACAACAAAAGGAGTACAAAAGCTGTATTCTTTCTATCTTGTCATTTCATAAAAGAAGCTACAAAAGGAGCAGAGAAATCAGAAAGGATCATGGGAGGTGAAAGAAAACAAACTAAGAAAAAGGTGGACATACAAGGAACTATAAGCCGGTAATCTCCTATTATAAATCTAAATAGCGCTCAACCTATCACCAATGCTCTTAATTTATACATAATTTTATTTACTCATAGTTTATGTATACAATAAATGACAGAGATTAGTAATAAATATTCAACACATAATACAGTCTATCTAGCACTGGTAATACTGCATGTGAATATCAACGCATCTATGACTAGTGTACCAAACACAATACCTATATCTTGATGGATCATATATTAAGTCATCGAAAGTAGCTAGCATTAATAAAATGCCCTGAAACAGAAAATTATCAGTGTCACCAGAATGATAATTCCTTCTTGACATAGTCTAAATTGGATCTTGAAAAGAAAGAGTAACCCCAGGATGCTATGGGGTTCTTCATATTTACAGGGCAAGCAAAATAACCTAACTTATGGGGTTATTCAACTACATATGGAGTTCTGGGAGTTACTCATCTTGACAAGATCCTCTTAAATTTACAGATATCTATGTAAATAATGAAGTCTCTTCTATACAGCAATCTTTAGTTTGTCATTTTTCAGCATGCAAAGACTAGAAAATGATTATTAAAGCAGCAATTTCAAAGAAACATTTCTCATATTTCAGAAGAGGTCAACACATGTAAGAATGTGATAATATGACTCTTATATGTTATTTCTATTTAGATTCTCCACCCACGGATGGGTGGAACAGGTCATGAAGGACCCTCAGGGGGGTCGCCAGCTGGCACAGGCCCCAACCCCCCCACTGTGGTGACCAGCCACAGCAGTAACCTCACCAGTAAACAGCTTAAACTCTCTTGCCTGGACGAGATGCAGTCCATCAACCTCGCAAATGCGTGGCCAGCGCTTTACCACTGTACTAGCCAGGAGGCTTTTTATGAATGTAAAAGTTCAAGTATCAGGTTGTGTATAAAAACCTGGATACTAACCACTTCCATTCACTATGACGAAGGTTCGGTGCCTCATGTAATAATAATTATCATGATCATCATCTAAAGCTTCTTATAAGATATAAAATTATCAAAAAATTAAGATGAAAAGGAGTCTCCCTTGCTATCTGCCTCACCTGTATGGATATCCATGCGCCTTGGAACGGAATATGGAAAGCGAAAGGGAGAAGAAGAATGCGACCAAACCTAGGCCAATAATTGCATATATCTTTCTCTTCTTGACATCATCTCTTTTGCTGGCTGCTTCTGTCATCAAAATCATTCCTAAAACTACAGCAGCATCTGTAAGGAATAGAAATTTCAGTATATATGAATGTGTCTCACGAAAAGCAGAGGAATATTGTATATATGATTAGGTGACTATGAAGGGTAAACAGGAAACAACAGAGTACAGTTCCTTGCCACTTACATGTGTAATTGCACACTCATATTCATAGGTATATAAAATAATTCGGCCTTCTATCAGCAACATGTGACATGGACAGAGCAAGTAATAATTTAGGGGATTAACAGCCCTTAACTCCCGTATCACATCTGGTCATCTCATGCGACAGGAGGATAATACAAGTGCTGAGTTCTTTCTAACTCACTTCCAGGACTGCTGCATGCTTCTTTTTTTTTTAGTATTGGCTACCCTGCTGGCATCAGCAAGATATGGCATTATATTAAAAAAAATTTAAACTAAATGTTAATTTTTCTGAGAAAGCATTGCATGACGATTAAAAAAAAAAATTATGCATGCTCATGGAGGGGATGAATATAAATTTTTAAACGCACAAGATTACTAGTACAGTACATGAAACTTGTAAGATACTGGATACATAGAGCAGAAAGTTAGCTTAGGATATAGCAAATAATCAAGAGCATCCCCATAATCTGGCCATCCTTGATTCAGCAGGATGAAGACAGCTCCAGCATAAGAGGTAGATTCACATACCCTTCTCATCCTTGTTTTACCTGCCAGATATCTTGTGGCGAGATAAATATTTAAGGAGAGAGAAAATAACAGCCCTGCAGTACACCAAGCCATGTAGAGTCTGATCATATTACATGCATGGAATATGAGTAAAGTACTCCTTCTCCCCCACAGGAACCGCAGTAACACAGTGATTAGAGCTCTTATGGAGCTTTGGGAAAGAGCATCCAGCCTTAACTCTTGAAGGGCAAGCCCTCTAAGGCTAAATGCAACCTCAGGACGGGCATTTGGTGAGACCGCGAGAGAAATGAAATTAAAATGAAAACAAACATTTTTCACATAAAACAAATTAAGTTGGGTAAAAATACCAAAGCATATATGTGCTTACCTTTCACTGATAGTATGTGAACATACAACACAGCATGTTTATAATTATACGAATAATTCACAAACTTTAATTATATGTGAGTACAGTACTTATTCATACATTCCTTTCGTTAAGTTATTCATTTTATATTGTACTATTATTATTTTTAATTTACTATTAATTCACACTTTTGTGCTGTTTATATATGTGTAAATATTATTCTTATTCATCTTAATTAGATTTTACAAATAATTCACACTTTTACACGGTTTATATACTGTATTTATAAATACAGTTTTCATTCAACTTGTTTAGGTTTTATCGTTATCCAAAATATTATTGACTGATATAAATTCACTATTATTTAAGTCACTTATATTTCACACATTTGCATTGGTTATACATTGATAAATATATTTAATTACTCATCTTTTTGTTATTCATATTTCTCTAAATGTTCATTCCTTGGAAAGATTTCACATCTTTGCACTCGTTAGTAATAGATCTGGGTATGATAATCAAAGAAGAACTCTACGTGCAATGGTGCCTGGCACTCTTTCCATTGCATTGATACATCTATTCTCTTCTGCTCTCGTTTTTGAGTGTGCTTTCACACATGGCAGGGTCTCTGTTTCTTTTATCTACCTGTAGAGGGTTGCAGATATTCCAAGTAATGACATGAGAGATAATCCCATCTTGAGACTATGTCTGGTAGTTCTCCAAGCCAGAGGAGTTGGGGTGTTAAAGGTTGAACGAAACAATATTTACCTAACGGCTCAATAATGCAACTTTGCAAAGTTTTAACCGCTAACCCATTTAAATCAAATAAAGATGATAAGCACTGAGTACATCACTGTCAAGTAGATGAAGGAAATATTTTTTGTAAAATTTCACTCGCATATGCAAACACTCAATGCTACAGATTTGCATGTAATATTTATTAAGATGCTTCTTGATTTTGTAGTCAGCTAAAGCATCTGACTTCCAAACACGTCCTGTTTGTTTGTTTATTTTGTCCGTTTTCTTTACCTTACCCTCATGAATAGTTGATAATATATATACTTGGTACTCATACCAGGAAATTGCAAGCATGGCATTACACTTCTTGAGGTTCACTGTATTAGGTTCCCGACCAATCCGGAAACTTAGTAAATTTGCCCTAATGCTCAATACATGATTTTTGTTCAGGTATTTCTCCAAGAGTTTTTCACCACTGCACCTGAAAATCAGAGTTCTCTGTCTTGGGGAATGTTCAAATCACTGGCCGTATACAGTATCATACCTAACACATATCCAGTGTCACAATCACATATCACAAAAGTTATTATTTCAACTCTATGTATCTTTGAAGGAATGTAAACTGTTGGAATGAAGGGCGACGAAAAACTATATGTGATTAGTCAATTACCAGATCTTAAGAGGGCTGAAAATATTTCTTAAATTTGTCATTCAGCCATGTCAAAATCTCCAAAATTTTCCATACTCTATCAATATGGACATTTCCAACATTATTATCAGTAAAATGAAGGTGACAAATCACAACAAAGAATTTGATCACATGACATGTATTTAGGAAAAATAAGAGTAGGAGTAAGACTCCTTGGATCCAGTAGTATTCTAGCACAAGCTTTTCTACGTAGGGCATTAGTAGTGCAAAATATGTATATAATTCTTTTTCATGACCATCTGTCCAGCAGTGTTTTTACCTCATTTGAACATGTGCTTGGAGATGGCGTCATAGTGCATCTGTTTTCCTCAAAGGCATGGAATTTGCTAGTTTCTTTGCATATAAATTTCATTAACTCATGGTCGAAAAAAGCCTCAAAATAATCATTTTCTTCTGCTTCTTTGTCGTCAATGGGGAAATCAAGTTATATTCCACTTTTCTCACAATCAAACACACGAACGTTGGGCTGAAAATCGGTAGTATCTGACCACAAATAAGCCTTTGATTGGTCTTGTTCACGAATCTCTTCTTCCACCCACTCAGAATTTTCCTCTTCCGACTCCTGTAGAATTTCGTCCAACTCCACAAAGTCTTCGGAGTCATCAAACTCATAATCAGTGACAGGATCATTATCATCTCCCGATATGTCGAAATCGTGATTGCTCATGTCTAAAAGGGCTTCACGAATGTCACCATACATGTTCAAAGTTTCCAGTTTTTTGCAGAGCGCAGACATGATGTAGATAGACGAGACTATGACATACTGACCTATGCCACTTGAGGATACACATTTGCGTGCACGCTCGCAAAATGCTCTATACACAGTAAAACGTTACACAAGGGGAAAAAAATTATGCCATACAACACAAGTTGAAAATGGGATACCGTAGCATGCGTGCTGGTGCCCATTGAGTTTTAAAAGCCCGCGGAATTTGAAAAACATTTCTACATTAACTGTCACCTGTTTATACATTTGTTAGGTGACGAAATTCGCTCATGCAGGCTTGCCAGGTTTGGCACAATATTTTCACCAAAAAAAGCCTTTTTAATGCTCAAACTTTGGCAACCCTAGTTCAAAATACCATTAGTAAAAAGGTTGCCAAATATGTGAGCATAAAGAGGATAGACTAACAATAAAAAGGACAATTATGCAATCCTGGTGATTCCACGGTGGAAGGGCCGATTACCAGCTTCAGCCTGTTTTATCCCCCCTATAATGGGGAATAATAGACACATAAAACAAGAAACAATTCCCTCTCTCCCACAAACATAAAAGTTAATCTGAATGATACACTAAAGAATACAATTCATAAATGCTTTTATAGAAACATAATACCCTAATCTTTATCATATTAACATAAATTATCTATATTTAGTCTATCAATACGAACAGAGTATTGTACATGATAATAATTAGTATTATAAATGTATCTCTACTTATTAAATAAGGACTAAAAATTTGTGAAAATATAATAAGCATTACAGTGCCACTATTAGTCTTAATACATTAAGTGCAGTATTGGCACTGAATTGATGTCAGTCACAGCAGAGGTCATGAATAAGCATAATTAAGTGATATTATAATCAGAGATGAAAGGGGGTCTTATTCTTGGGGTATTGTTAGTTACATTGTTTTTACTTTTTCCATTGTCTGAGGTCACTCTACTGACCTACCAAAAGACAATACGTATAAAAAATATATCAATAATATCCTGCTGAATACTCACTGAGCATGGCAACAATATAGGTTTCAACTATAAACTGCCCTTGCGAAGAACCATGTATATAGGCAATGTTGCCAGATTGGGTCTTCTGCAAGAAAGGAGGTCCTCGAATGTGGTTCCACATCTGACCGGACGTCATGGCGAACGTGAAAGCCTGTGAGTCAAATATAATTTTGTATGTTAGTAGGAATGCAAATAAAATTTTTCATTTTTCTTAAACAAGAAACAATATTTTACTAATACCAGCGAAATGGTCACAATTGCAAAAATATTAGTAGGGCAGCAGGACATTAGGGCTTTCACATACCCTGGCCATCCTCACCTCAAACATCAATTACTTCTTCATGATAAATTATAAGGTGAGGGCTGTCAGCTCAAGGCTATATAAATAACTAAAGCAGTTAAACAATAATAAAAAAAAAAATTAGTCAAGCCTAAAATTCTTAGGTGATCAAAATTAAACCTGAAAAATGCAAAGAGAATATACTGTATATGCATTTAAATATAAAGACTTACTATTTGATGAAACGTTTTTATTTAAATAAATACAATACTACACTGAAAACAGCAGGGTATCCACAAATGAATAAAATAGGGGAGACAATGGCTTTCTCATGCCTTAAACTTCCATTAACCTTTCTATCCACAGCTTTGTGGCAAGTAGAAAAAATCTGGAGTGGAAGGGACTGCCAGCTTAACCTATCCCTCTTAGATGGCTCTTACAATATGCAAGAAACACCTACCGTGTTATGTCGCCATTAACCTCCATTCAAATACAGGTTGACACACACGTTGACGATGGGGAAATTGGAAAGAATGCCCTCCCAAACACCCCATTGTGGATTCAAACACGGGTCTGTCACTTTCTAAATCGAGCACTATACTGTAATTACTGTGCTGAAGCAGGCCTCTCAAGATGCAAGGAATATGGGTGAAATTTTTTTTCTCTCGAATCACCAAGGACCATGAAATATGCAAAACACAATTACTTACCAAGGCTGCAAGAGCCCAAGTGGTTTTGTTGTAAAGGAAGTCGAGGTTATTTTTGCGAAGGTACAGAAGCCCAACAACCAATGCTAAAAGAACCACCAAGGCTAGAAGACCAGAGTAGTTGGGTGGACGGAACACGCGAATCTGGTAATAAATGGAATACAGTACATACATGTATTTCCTTAACAAGGAAAAAATTTCATAAATGTTAAAAAAATTATTTATAGTCTAATTAAGATTATAAAATCTTAAAATCAACTAAGCTTCATAAAAACAGAAAATAAAATAATATCTATAATGCAATAATATCGAAGATAATGCTCACTTTAAGTTCTACTGGATTATCAGACAGTTAGAAGAAATAGAGGAAATATATATTTTTAAAATTAAATAACGGCTTTATAGGTATATACACTTAACAATATTATGCTAAGAAATATTTATTGTAACACCATAACTAAGATACTGTTCACATTTAAAATAATTTACAGAAAATTACAATATGGGAAACTACTAGCTGAGGACTCAGAAAACAGAGAAGAGCAACCCATGACCCACCTGAATATCAGTTCTTTCAGCAACCCATCTGGCAATATTTTCTGCAGCAAAACCAACCCTCTGAATGTCAAGGGTGTCCACCTTTTTGGGCTTACCCTTGGCTGGGAAATGCATGAAAACAGGTGCAGAATTCAAGCGCAGCTAAAAGAGAGAGCATTTAGATAGTAAATACCCTGAAAATCAATAATATTCTTTTCTAATACTCTGACAGATCTCAATGAGTTACAGTTAAATTACTTCATGGAAAAACAGTGCAGTAGTCGATAAAACGTGCTCTGTGGAGAAAAAGTTTCTAAAGTTTTATTCATTTTTACTATTTTCTGAATGTGTATATTCAAAACTGTGTAAGATGCAAGACAACAGCATACACAAAATATTTAGACAAAAAAAGATAAGCAATTTGCTTGACATTATCAAAATAACACAAAAAGAGTTGACAACTTTTCACTTACAGACTGGAATACATCAGGGCCTTCATCGAAATCTACAAGAGCAAAGAATAACTTGTTGGAGAAACCCTGGGAATATCTCCATGAATTTGCTACTAACTGGAATTCGTCATGAGCATGCCTGTAAAGTTAACAAAATTTGTTAAAATCAAGTGATAAATATCAAATACACTTACTAAAAGTAGAATAATGAATTCTTTACTGCATAACTGAGTGTAAAATGCAGTAGAGACATCAGACTAAGTATATTTACATTTAATGAATACAGTATAATTTTATAATGAAAGATATTTCTGTCTTCAAAACTCCACTATCCATTTCTTTTAACATAGAAAAAAAGAATAATGCATATTGTAAGCACAACTTTACACCATGCATATATATGGCACAAGGTTTTTATAGTTTATTTTATTTTTATGGTTAAAAATTAAACATTCAAAGAAAAAGTTAACCCTAACCTGCATATTCCACACTGCCTAGATGGCGCCAATGCAGTGAACATGACAATCGTAGAATAGTTGCGTGGTGTTCCCTTCACATACTGGCGGAATTTATCGCCATTAAATCGAAGAACTGGTTTCTTAACTGCCGCATCTGACAACTGCTGCACTCTCTCTGAGAGAGTTAACTGAAAGAGATATTATATTTACACCATATTACCTTCACATTTCATTAAAGAAAATAATTTTCAACAAATAAGTCTGAAACAGTGGTGAAGTAGATCAGAAAAATTTTAAAATGCTTAAAGTACAATTTCATCACTAATGTTCATCTTACAAATTCTTCTCAAACAGCTACAACAAAGTAAGAGTACCAAACAGGTAAGTAATTTGTGAGCAGCAAAGAATAATGTTGTCTTGATAGGAATTTTTTTTCTATAAATCATTTCAAATTTTGTCATGGTGGAATTGTGATGAAGCAAAGATTGGGAAACAATACAAACAATTTTAGAATAAAAGCAAATACCTTATAATATATATCAAAGTATAAGTATGCACCTTATAATAAATATTAAAGAATAAGTCAAGTCATTTAATCAAAATACTGTATTCATTATAAAATAAGTTTAATAAACATATGGAAATATCAGTCACTATTAGGGTTAGACAGTGATCATACAAGTAAGTCATATGGGTGCAGTCTTCATGAAGCTCAATTGATTTTTATAGTCTTGTAACTTAATTAAAGACATAACTCCTTTGTCTAACTTTCTGACTTAGAGCCTTGAGTTTGGTATTCTTGTTGTTCATTGCTAAAAGGCAGTTGTGGTAATGAGAAAGGGTGCAGAGGCATACCTCAAGAGATAATCCCTGCAAACTCAAGATCTGTGAGCACACTAAGACATGCAGGACTGATAATAAGTTTGGACTATGGTTAGGCAAATAACACTTGTACCCAATCAGGCCGTGTCCCATGGAATTAGTCTACCAGGCTGGTACTATACGAGGTGTAAAGTAAGGAACCGAAAAAAACTTCACTAAAAGCGTTCTCAAATTTTTGTGTGGGAGAGGAAGGCGAGAAATTATTTTTGGACGGAAAAAATTACTATACATAGAACAACCAATTACAACAGAACCTCACCGGGTGTAACAGTGGAACAATCCTGTATTAAGAACTCCCAGGTGATTTACTACCATAAAGTCCACCTTATATGCGCCCAGTATTCCTACTTGAACTGATTCCCAGTTTGAAAGTTCCCAGTATTTTCGTTTGGGAGGATTCCCAGTATTCCTGTTTGGGAGGATTCCCAGTATTCCTGTTCAGGAGGATTTCCAGTATTTCCGGCAGGAAGGCATCCCAGTATTCCTGTTTGGACTCCCAATACACTATTCCTGTTTGGACGGACTCCCGTTATTCCTGTTTGGATGGAATCCCAGTACACTTCCTCTGTTTGGCCGGATTCTAAATATCTGTACTCCATTTTATTTTTATTCTCCACCCACAGATGGATGGAGTGGGTCATGGAGGACCCATAGGGTGGTCACCAGCCGGCACAGGCCCCAACCCCCCACAGTGGTGCCTAGCCACAGCAGTAACCTCCCCAGTAAACAGGTAAACTCTCTTGCCTGGATGAGGCGCGATCCTTCGACCTCACGAATGCGAGGCCAGTGCGCTACCACTGTACTAGCCAGGAGGCTATCTGTACTCCTTATGGTAACCAGTCTAGTATAGACAAACTAGAATACTTCAGTCGTCAGTAATATACAAATGTAGAAACTAGTATAATGACTATATATATATATATATATATATATATATATATATATATATATATATATATATATATATATATATATATATATATATATATATATATATATATATATATATATATGTATATAGCTCATACCACAGACAGACCCCCTTGTTAAGCAGTAATAAATTACAGCATTCCCATCTGGACGGATCCCGAGAGAAATACTATCAAAGGTAACCATCCTGACGTGGATCCAAAAAGATACCGCAAGCCTAAGACCTACACAAAATCATAAAACTACTATATCAGTTAAATATAAATATAAATAATTTATGGTAAACCTCTAAGAAAAATTATCACCTCTTTTTTACACTGGATAACAGTATGGACGATAAACAAGCAAGAAATAAGCAGAAATAGGGCCGTCGCCTGCATTGCTGTTGTTGTCAAAAGATAAAATGACACCCACTAAAAGGTGGTTGGAATGGGAGAGAGAGATTAAAAGTAATATGTCTTACAAATTTTTCTTAAAACATTTCATTATTAGATAAAGGTATAGTATATTAGAATCCTATAATATCTATTTCCATAAATTACATAAAACACATTTTAATTCTATACTAATATGTTTAAAAAGTTGAAGTCCATGAAAAACTATTTGTATATGTAAATATTTTATATATATGCAGTATTTCCATCATTAGTACATTCAAAGCTTAATCAGATATAATTTAACTTTTTAGCTTCAATAACATCATAATTAGGCATTATATTTCTTATTCGAGGATAGAAGTTGACTATATAAATAGAGCTATTACTCTATTTTGTTATTTCAATGCCTAGAAGGTAGTGATTCTCTCGGAATTGTCTTGTTTACATCAGATGTATAGATGAAACACTAACAGAGATAAATAGAATCTAATGCTTCTCTTCTGTCAATTTGTAGTATGTATTAATCTAAATAGTTTCAAATCCTTCAATATTTTTACAATAGGAATACAAATTATGAAAATTATAATCTACCAATAAATTAAAGATATTTTATACTTTTCTAATGTTGACTAATTGTTCTTTTATATTTGTAGTTACATATAGGTAATAAGGATTTAATGCATCTCAAACATATCTATATGATCCTATGTTTCCCATACAGTTATCTATATTTGTCATCTTCGAGACCGGGCTGTCGGGCGTTGATTGGTCGAAGCAGACAGTGAGTACAGTACCACCTGTAGAATTAATACTGTAGTTGAGAAATAAAATCGATTGGTACATAGGAGCATCTCTCTGCGCCATAATTAATGCTCGTAGTAAAATCTAGAACCCTGTCCTAGCTTCATTATTGTGTGTCTTTGCTCATGCACGGACAAAATTGAATTGCATGCTAGCAAAAGACCATTTATGATAATGTTTTATATTTTTCAATGTACGTTATGTATAAATTATTCCTCTCTCTCTCTCTCTCTCTCTCTCTCTCTCTATATATATATATATATATATATATATATATATATATATATATATATATATATATATATATATATATATATATATATATATATATATATATATATATATATATATATATATAATAATAATAATAATAATAATTTATTCACGAAATGCGCGTGCATTTTAAAATCCTAATTCTGCTTAGAATAGGATTTTGTGACTTGAGACAATATTATGTCTTTGGTCTAGCTGTCCTATTTCTTAATCCGCTTGCATCATCCTCTGGAGTTCGACTTAGAAAGCGTTCTTTCTAAGTAGAACTACAGAAGATGACACAAACTGATTAAGAAATAGCATAGCAAAACTAGAGACATACTATTGTCTCTTGTTAAAGTCACAAAATCCTATTGTAAGGAGAACTAGCATATATATATATATATATATATATATATATATATATATATATATATATATATATATATATATATATATATATATATATATATATATATATATATATATATATATAGATAGATAGATAGATAGATAGATAGATAGATAGATAGATAGAAATAGCATAGCAAAACCAGACATAATATTGTCTCTTGTTAAAGTCACAAAATCCTATTCTAATGAGAACGAGCATATATATTATATATATATATATATATATATATATATATATATATATATATATATATATATATATATATATATATATATATATATATATATATATATATATATATATATAGATAGATAGATAGATAGATAGATAGATAGATAGATAGATAGAATTAAATATATATATATATATATATATATATATATATATATATATATATATATATATATATATATATATATATATATATATATATATATATATAAAGAGAGAGAGAGATTTAACACTGGTAATGCATTAATATAATACTGATAATAATTTTTGAGTAGCAACACCAGTATAACATGCCTTTACTGAATATAAGATAAATATATCTTTCTAATAATACGAATGGCTCAGTATATAAATAAGGTACTTCAGATAAGCCTAATTCCTTATCAGTTAAGTAAATTAAAGTTGACCATACGATGTAAGAGAGAGAGAGAGAGAGAGAGAGTCATTGGGGAGGCAGTAACAAAAGAAAGACAGTCTGTCTGACAGTGGCCGGTGGAACAACTATTGTTGTCCTAGAGAGCAGTATCGATACGATACAGTATTAGGTAGAGACGGTTGAAGGTCTTCTCTCGACAATGTAAGTATAATATTGATGACAGAAAAGAGTGATAGATGCTTATATATTGAAGCAATCTATGCCTTAGAGCTACTCATCTTTCGTGTGTGATTACCTAATTGTGCTTACGGGAAAGAACCCCAAGCTCGTAACTTCCCGTCTCCTCATCGGTTCCATTTTGTACTTAGTGATATTTATCATACTTGTCCTTAAAACTATGGTTTGAGATAACATTGACTACCTCCTCGATTAGCGAATTCCAATTATCAACTACTCTTACACTAAAAAGGTACTTCCTTGCATCCTGCAAAAAAGTTTTCTTACGAAACTTCAAACTATGACCTCTAATCTTCTAGCTTCGAGTGATGGTAAGTCTAATTCCCTCAGCCTCATGTGTGTGTGTGTGTGTGTGTGTGTGTGTGTGTGTGTGTGTGTGTGTGTGTGTGTGTGTGTGTGTGTGATTACCTAATTGTGTTTACGGGAAAGAGCCCAAAGCTCGTATCTTCCCGTCTCCTCATCGGTTCCATTTTATACGTAGTGATATTTATCGTACCTGTCCTTAAAACTAGGGATTGACATAGCATTAACTACCTCCTCGCTTAGCAAATTCCAATAATCAACTACTCTTACACTGAAAAAATATTTCCTTACATCCTGCAAAGAAGTTTTCTTACGAAGCTTCAAAGTATAACCTCTAGTTCTAGAGCTAGCCATATCAAAATATCGATCCCTATCCACTTTATCATAACCATGAAGGAATTTAAAGACTGTCACCATATCCCTCCCTCAATCTTCTAGCTTCGAGTGATGGTAAGTAATTCCCTCAGCCTCTCATCTTAACTGAGATTGCGTATTTCTGACATCAGTTTCGTGGCATGTCTTTGAACTTTTTCAAGCTTAGCTATGTGCTTTTTCAAGTGCGGATTCCAAAAGGGGGCTGCATATTCGAGTTTTGGCCTCACATAGGTTACATAAATATTTCTGAACATTTCCTTGTCCATGTGCCTGAAGGCTACCCTTACATTTGATAAGAATGCATATGCTGCCCTTACTATGCCATTTATATTTATTTCTGGAGAAAAATCTGCCAGTATGTTTACTCCTAAAGCTCTCTCATTTTCTGTCTCTTGAAGTTATACTCCAGCCACCGAGTAGTCAAGCTTGGGCCTTCTTGCACTTGTACCCATTCTCATTACCTTACATTTTGAAGTATTGAATTTCATTAGCCTCTTTTCTCATGCAGACTATTTAGATCTTCCTGAAGTTCTCCACTATTGTTCTCGTTTCCTACTTTCCTACAATCTTTGCATCATCTGCAAACATATTCATGAATGAATTTACAGACTGGTAGGTCATTTACATATACAAGGAACAAAAGTGGCCCTAAAACTGAACCCTGTGGAACTCCACTACTAACTCTTCTCCATTCAGACACTGAGTGTCTTGTGTGTGTGTATGATTACCTAATTGTGGTAATCACACACACACACACACACGAAAGAGAGGGCTGGGCAGATTGCATATTCCTAGACTTCCAGAAAGCATTTGACACTGTCCCACACGGGAGTGTCCTTGATAAAAATTTGTCGTTTATCGATAATTGTACTGAACTCCCGAGGCTTATGCTCAAAATTGGCCCATTATGTCGAGAATCACCTAGCTTCTCTTACTCTGTATTTTATGCGTTTTATATCACAAATTTATCTTCTCAGCTAGTTTATCAATTACTTGATCCATGGGAAGGATATTTATATTTATTGAAACTGTGTGCGTATGTATATATATATATATATATTATATATATATATATATATATATATATATATATATATATATATATATATATATATATATATATATATATATATATATATATATATATATATATATATATATATATATATATATATATATATATATATATATATATATATATATATATATATATGTATATATATATATATATATATATATATATATATATATATATATATATATATATATATATATATATATATATATATATATTAGATATGAATGTTCTGAGATGGTTTGGCCATGTGGAAAGGATGGATGAGGAAAGACTGCTGAAAAAGGAGATGAATGCGAGAGTTGATGGGAGAAATGCTAAAGGGAGGCCTAGGTTTGGGTGGATGGATGGAGTAAGGAGAGCCCTGAATGATAGGAGGATGGATGTGAGGGAAGCAAGTGAGCGTGCTAGGAATAGGAATGACTGGCAAGCGATTGTGACGCAGCTCTGATGGGCATCTGCTGTTACCACGGGGCTGCATCATACAGAGGTAGCCCTGTGGTAGGGGCAGTAGGGGAGTTGGCAGTTGTGAAGCGACACAGGTTGTGGAAGAGCCGGGAGGATGGGCTGTGGCACTCCAGCAGTGTCATCTGAACGGTCGCTAGCTCCCTCGTCATTGCCCATAGAGCAAAGTAATCCCCTTATTGTTTTTTTTTTTTTTTTATGTCGGCTACCCCCCAATTAAAGAGGGAAACAGCCAAGGTAGATAGATAGATAGAATATATATATATATATATATATATATATATATATATATATATATATATATATATATATATATATATATATATATATATATATATATATATATATATATATATATACTGTGTATATGTATGTATATATGCTTCACGAGAAGCACGTGTATATTGTAAATATGATTATTAGCCCCATTGCGCTTCGTAGTCAAAGTAAAATATATATTTACCGTTTCTATAGAGCCAGCCATCCGTCGCTCTGTAGATATGCCAACTGTCTCCCACCGGGAAGGCTTAGAGTCCTCACCCCCCAAAGGTGACTCGTGCAGTGTCTCTTGGATAGAGCCACTTGTAGATAAGGAGAGGATAGTTGTGTCCCTATGGTGGTAACCCATGGTAAATTAGCAGGTTAAGTGAGAGCTCGGTAATACTAAGAAGAGGAAACTCATGAGGAATTGGCACCATACATTTACCAATAGTGTAGAAAGGTTAGGTTAAGTTAAATTAGGTTAGAATTAGATCTTGAGATTTTAGTTTAAAGTCCAACCTAACTTAACCCACTCCGTCTACGCTATTGATAAAAAGGCTGGTCCCAATTCTTCATGAGCTAAAAAAAAAAAAAAAAAAAAGCTCTTCCTCCCATTGAAGAAAATTCAAGTTTACAGAAAGTATTAGTCACATTACATGCAATTTGTGTATATATTACATATATAAATCTTTTATTCATCTACCAATTAGACTTTATGTATTTAGTTACCCGTTGTACATATGTTTCCTTAATTCATTTTCATAGTATTTCCAGATGGCCACCTCAGACGTGAACAGTGGACCGGCTTGGATCGTTGTCACTGGGGCATCCCGGGGGCTTGGTGCAGCCTTTTGCATGGCCTTGGCGGAGCGCCTCGGTCCAGGCTCACGAATCGTGGGTCTAGCCAGGTCAAGGGAAGGGCTCCTGGAAACGGCAAGCAAGGTTGAAAAGGCCAATCCTCAGGTAAAAGTAAGTGAATTGTGCTCAAGTTCTGTTATCATTATTATTATTATTATTATTATTATTATTATTTTTATTATTATTATTATTATTATTATTATTATTATTATTATTATTATTATTATTATTATTTTTGGGTAAGGGTAGTCACCGTGGCTCAACCGGTAGCGTCCGCGACTCTGAGGCGTCAGGTCGAGGGTTCGCACCCCGTCACGGTCTGAGGTTAGCAAGGGCATGCACTCAGCGTAAGGATTACATCTGCCAAAACAAGTCCTTCGCAAGAAGGCAACCGTCCTAGCCCTTGGTAGAAAAGGGAGTCTGTGACGTAAAACCAGAATCATTATTATTGGGTAAGGATTACATCTGCCAAAACAAGTCCTTCGCAATAAGGCAACCGTCCTAGCCCTTAGTAGAAAAGGGAGTCCGTGACGTAAAACCGGAACAACCAAAATTATACTATTATTATTATTATTATTATTATTATTATTATTGTGACTCCTTATGTTCAATGTATTTTTAGTGGATAATATAACAATTCCATTGTGATATATATATATATATATATATATATATATATATAATATATATATATATATATATATAGATAGATAGATAGATAGATAGATAGAGAAAGAGAGATTAAAACATTATCAGGTATCGAATATTGTCTATAGGGAATCTAATATTGGAGCTTAGTTTCAGATAACAGAAACTGAGGCCAAAATTAGACGGGTTTTGAAGAAATTGAAGATGAAAGATGATATTTGATTCTCTCTCTCTCTCTCTCTCTCTCTCTCTCTCTCTCTCTCTCTCTCTCTGTTAATGAGAGAATATTGTTCCATGAATTGTAGGAATACATATTATTGTTTTCATACTTTCCTTTTCTTCTTTAATTTATCCCATGAGAATGTTAGGCATCAGACGCGCGCATGCGCCCATACAAAAGCGACCAAGTGTAATGAAACTTTGTTTAAAATATTGCTTCTTATGTTTTAGAGGAGAAATATTTATGTATTTATTTATTCATTTTAATATTTATTAACTAGCTAATTCATTATTTTATTTATATATTTATTCATTAATTCATTAATTTTTATGTTTTTACACATTCTCAAAGTCTTAGGATCTCAAACGATATTACATTAATTACTGGTCTCCCATTTTCACGGCTCTGAGTTCATGCCGAGTGTATTACAGTTTATTGCCGGTATGTGAAGGAAAATATATATATATATATATATATATATATATATATATATATATATATATATATATATATATATATATATATATATATATATATATATATATTTTATATATATATATATATATATATATATATATATATATATATATATATATATATATATATATATATATATATATATATTTTATTTTTTATTTTTTTTTATTTTTTTTTTATTTTTTTTTATTTTTTTTTTTAGTGTGACACCAGGACAGGCAGAGACTGCCCTCATCAATAAAGGCCCGGGCACGAGAAAATACCAAGACGAAGGAAAAGAAAAAGGTTAAGGGCAAGGCAGAATGTCACACAAAGGAAAACGTCAGACAGAAAAAACAGTCAAAGTACAGAGGACCCAGAGATATGGAGGACTAGGCTCTGAGATGACGATAGATCTGCTTTTTGAAGGATGAAAGGTCATAAGAATTAGGACAGACAGAAGGAGGAAGAGAGTTTCAGAGTCCGGAGGTAGATGGGAAGAAGCAGTAGCTGCACCGACCAATCCGCAACCTACTAATCTCCACACAGTACCTGTGAGGTGAGGCCGCTTGGCGAGTGTTACGCGGCCTCGGCAGTGGAGGAGGGATGCAACTCGCCAACTCATCAGAGCAGCGATGGAAGTAGTAGCGATAGAAAAGCGAAAGGGAAGATACCTTACAGCGAAGAGAGAGAGAATCCAGGTTAGAAGTAAGAGAAGGATCATTAATGAGTCTGACTGCCTTAGATTCAACCCTATCAAGAAGATAAGTAAAGGAAGAAGCACCCCAGATGTGTGAGCAGTATACTAAGCAGGGGCGGATAAGACCTTTGTAAATTTTAAGTAACTGCAATGAGGAAAAGTAATGACGAAAACGAAACAAAACCCCCAATTTTTTGGATGAAGATTTAGAAATTTGAATTATATATATATATATATATATATATATATATATATATATATATATATATATATATATATATATATATATATATATATATATATATATATATATATATATATATATATATATATATATACTGTATAATCTATTTTGTACCTAGTTTAAATCGTAAGCTTCAACTAATTGTTATAGAAATAACCGTTAGCTTGTGTATTCATCCTTTTTTATATATTAATTAATTAATTTTCAGATTTTTATATTCTTAAAGTAAAATCTGGTAATGACATTTTGGCGAAGTTGGTAACGCCTGGGGCTGGTAACATATTGACTGCAGGTCATTGAAGCTACTCAAGGCATTTTAGAAGCTACCTTGCAAAAATATATAGGAAATGTAATCTATATAGCATAATATTTAAGTAATTATTGAATTCCAAGTAGATCTATACTTTCTGCATTCCAGTTTCTTCCAGTGGTACTGGATTTGGGGACAGCTACCCAGGGCGATCTGGAAGCTGCCTTGAAGGAAGGTTTAGATCCAGATAAGACACCAGGTAGTCCTGTCAAAGCACTTATGATCCATAATGCTGGTTCCTTGGGGCATCTTCAACATATGAAAGACCTTCAAGACCTTCAACACAACAATGATTACTTCCGTCTTAATGTTAGGTAACCATCATTATCATCATTGTTTTAATGTAATTCCACAATTTAACAAAACAGTGGGGCAACAATCTCCGTGGCAAAATGGTAGCGTCCGCGACTCTGAGGTGGCAGGTCGAGGGTTTGCGCCCCGTCACGGACTAAGGTTAGTAAGGGCATACACTCAGGGTAACGATTACATCTGCTAAAATAAGTCCTTCGCAAGAAGGCAACCGTCCTAGCCCTTAGTAGAAAAGGGAGTTCGTGACGTAAAACCGAATCCATCCATAACAAAACAGTTGGGCAACAAGATTTCGTCAGACCCGTGTGCTTCTTCACTCATTCTGTCAACTGTATTGTGGCAAGGATAAGATTCAAGGAGGAAAGGGTTGCTAACCCTTCTCTCCCCTATCCGCTTGAAGCTGACTCTTGTGATACATAAAAAATCTCCATGAAGAATTCTCTCTCTTTTGCCACCAGGAATGAATTTTTATTATTATTATTATTATTATTATTATTATTATTATTTTTCTAGTTCCGTCATATCCCTGAATGCAATTTTCTTGAGTACCATGAAGAAAGACTACCCCAAAGCTTGCCTGGAAGTTGTCAATATCACATCACTATGTGCAGTCCAGCCATTCAAATCCTGGGGTCTATACTGCGCTGGAAAAGCTGCTCGTGACATGCTTTTCCAGGTTTTGGCTGCCGAAGACCCCAGCATTACAGTTCTGAACTATGCTCCTGGACCTCTGGATAACGACATGCAGGTATTAAGCACAAGTTTTATTTGTTTCACTCCCAGAATCCTCACTTTAAATTGTGAGTGAATGACCTGGTATTATTTAAGAGTTCCATATCTACTGGATATTCTCTCCACGTACGTGCATATTTATATCAAAGACTTCATAGGTTTATAATTAACTGCATGTCTTTGCCTGATGGTAAGTTGCAAATGTTTGTGAAGTATGGTAAGTTGGCATAGTGAGAATATATTAAAATTAGGATTGCGTCAATGAGGGGATTGTGTCAGCATTATCCATTATTATTATTTATTATTATTATTATTATTATTATTATTATTATTACTATATCTCTTTTATATAGATAGAGTTAATTCTTGATACACACACACACACACACACACACACACACACACATATATATATATATATATATATATATATATATATATATATATATATATATATATATATATATATATATATACAGAATCTAGTGCAGAAGATCGATGAAGAACGCAAATCGAAAGGAATTATGGTAAACATAAAGAAAACAAAGGCAATGGTAATAACAAAGTAGGAAAGAAGTTCACTAGTAAACTCTAAGGATAGAGCAAGTACAATAATTCACATACCTAGGAAGTACTATAAATTGGGATGGCAAAAGTGAAAAAAGAAAGAAGAAGAAGAATAGCTATAGCCAGCCAAAGCATGGAGAAGATAAAGAAACTAATAACAAACTCAGAAATATCAATGGAACTAAGGAAAAGATTTGTAAAATGCTACATAGGGTCAACAATACTGTATGGATGTGAAACTTGGACAATCAATAAACAATCAAGGCAGAAATTAGAAGCAATGGAAATGAGAATATGGAGAAGAATGTTGAAGATCTCATGGACGCAGAAAATAATAAATGAGGAGGTACTAAGCAGGCTGAACATCCAAAGGGAAATAATGACTAACATATACAAAAGACAATTAAGATTCACAGGACATATAGAAAGGAAAAAAAGCCTCGAGATCACCTGCATGACTGGGAGAATCCCGGGAAAGAGAGGAAGACCCAGAAAGAAATTCTTAGATGGATGAAAAGAAGGGATCGGTGGGAATTGGACGGATGCTCAGATACGGAGAAGAATAAAAGATAGGGAAGCATGGCGATCCATGGTGGCCCAAGTCCGAGCGGATACGGCACTGCGGTAAGGTAAGGTATATATATATATATATATATATATATATATATATATATATATATATATATATATATATATATATATATATATATATATATGCACACACACACACACACTCAGTTATGATGAGAGGCTGAGGGAATTAGACTTACCATCACTCGAAGCTGGAAAATTGAGGGGGGATATGGTGACAGTCTTTAAATTCCTTCATGGTTATGATAGAGTGGATAGGGATCGATATTTTGATATGGCAGGCTCTAAAAGTAGAGGTCATAGTTTGAAGCTTCGTAAGAAAACTTCATTGCAGGATGTAAGGAAATACTTTTTCAGTGTAAGAGTACTTGATAATTGGAATTTGCTAAGCGAGGAGGTAGTTAATGCTATGTCAATCCATAGTTTTAAGGACAGGTATGATAAGTATCACTAAGTATCAAATGGAACCGATGAGGAGACGGGAAGATACGAGCTTTGGGCTCTTTCCCGTAAACACCAACTAGGTAATCACACACACACACACACACACACACACACACACACACACACACACACACACACATATATATATATATATATATATATATATATATATATATATATATATATATATATATATATATATATATATATATATATATATATATATATATGAACCCCTGAGGAAGGGGGCCAGTAATACCTCCTCCGTGTTCCCCTGTGTGTCGTAAGAGTAGACTAAATGGGGCGGAGCGAAAGTACCTGGAAACACCTTCTCTGTACTTACTCATCCCAAAATGTCAGAGCATTATTTCTTGACTCAGCCACTTTCCTTTTAAGGGGAAAAACGGCATATGTATATGATATAGATGTATTCTCAAAAACTTTTTGGGGGGATTTCTAAAAGTTCAAAGATAACTATTAAGTACTGTTATTGGCTTTTCCTCAGTCTAGGAATGAAGAAACTTTAATATATTTTTCAACATGGATTACAAAATCGTATAGGTACCTGCAAACATATGAGAATTTCCCAATATTCTCTCCAAATGTACAGAATTTCCAAAGTACCTCTGATCTTAAATATATAGACTTATCTGTAGCACTTTAAAGCTGGTCAGAGAGACTTTCAATATTTTTTTTTTCCTAAGGAACTGTTGGCTTTCAGTTATACTCAAAGATCAAAAAATATATTTACATAAATGAAAGATATTTATAGTTTTTAATCATAATTTTCCTCTGGGAAGGCAAGAATTACTCCTTCGTCTTCCCTGCGTGTCGTAAAAGTCGACTAAAAGGGACGAAGCGAGGGGAATGGGAATCCCTTACTTTGTATTTCCTTCCATAAGAAGTCAAGTTTTTACCTTGACTCAGCCGCCCCCTTATAAGGGGCTTATTACTTTAGTATATAGAGATTTAGAACATAACTTTCCTCAATTATCATAAGAACCTATACTATATACATAAGCCATTTTTCCCTTTATAAGTAGTGGCTGAGCCAAGGCAAATATTTTGAGGATTGAAAATGTCTAGACTGTCTCACAAATGTCTTCTTTGTCAGGCTACTGCTAGAACAGCAACAGGTGATGAGGAACTTCGTTCTGCTTTTATCTCCATGAAGGAAGAAGGCAAATTACTCACAATGGAAGACTCTGTTAAGAAGTTTCTGCAGATCTGGGATCAGAGGAAGTTCAAGTCTGGTGATCATGTGGATTATTTTGATGAATAAATCATCCTCAAGTAGAAAGAAGGATTAATCTAGCTTAAATCTTGGATTAATCTGAGGATTAATTTATGTAAGGGTTGAACACGGGGTCAAGTAAGGTTTTTTTATTTCTTTGATGCTCATCTATAATTGGTAGAGCTTGGCGCTGTTTTGGTTGAAAATGATATATCATGATCACTTTTTGCATATCAAGAAGTCTTTCGCTAATCAGAGCCAAAGAATGATGTGCCTTCCAGGTCACAGCCATAAGAAACGCATGTGCCAAATGTGCTTAGATTAGATTTGATGTCTGTAACACTAAATGTTTAGTATTAAAAACAGTATCCTAATAAGCTCCCAAGAAGCTCCTTAATGAGAATTTTGGTAGATCTTCAATATTGACGAGTAGATATAGATATCTATTCTCTTATCTGTATGGATAAATATATCTACTAAAGGACATAGTATATATGTTGGCGGTTGTTTTAGTAAATAAAAAGATATTACTGAAGGCTAAGACCTTCAGTTATAAGCACATAAAGTAAATTTAGAGGTAGGCCTACGAGAAACACAGTATCAGTACTACTTCCATTATTAATTAGCTATAATTACAAAATATAACTAGAAGTATATCGGGTATCACAAGAAACACATTATTAATAATTTGTATATAAGCAGATATTTTTTTTATAATTTTGTATAAAAGACATATTTCTTAACAGAGGTGTGCATGGTCAAAGCATTTTCCATTAAGGCGATATATTTTTTTTTATCTACTGTTGTAACTTTTGTGTCGAATCATGTGTTATTTGACTATTTTTTATAAGATAATTCATATTTTTTTAGTTATCGTTGTCAGTACTGTTGTCAAGAAAAAAAAATATATGGAGTAAGTTCTCTTCACTCCAGCTCATGAAGGTCTCTCAAGTCACTTGGTTTCCAGGCTAAATAAAACAAGAAGATTTGAAGTTCACACCTAATATATTTCACTTTACCTTTGTTCATTTGTGTTCATATTTTAAGGTAGAGATTCCAAAATAATATATCATGAACGAATATATTTCATGTAAATATATTTCATCTATCTAAATCACGTAGCAATATTATAAAAAGGTTGTGATTATATTGAGAATTAATCACTACTAAACAGCAGGGGCCGTAGTAGCTCATTGGTCAAGTGCGCGAGTCGGGAGGTGATTAACACGGGTTTGTTTCCACCACGGGATGTCAGGTCTTGTCCCAGCTCCAACCTATCTGTGTCCAACCCCACTCATGGGGACAAATTGTGACATAATAATTTCTTTCACGTATTTGGCTTATATTTATCTGATAATTGGTGTCCATTTCTATAACTTAAAACTACAGAACTACAATATAAGATTCGTAAGTCTTAGGCCGCTTTCACACCAAAGTGGCACGTCGCACGTGGCATGACACGTGACACGCCAGTTAAAAACGAACGTCCGGAAATATATGAAACCTTTCACACAAGTGGCGTGGCACATGGGACGTGTCAGGCCCTTCCTGTATGAAAGTTTTCATATATTCTCAGATGTTCGTTTTCAACTGCCGTACGACGTGCCACTTTGATGTGAAAGCAGCCTAATATTGTATCACAAATAGGAAGTAGATGTAGAAACAGTGTCTTTTCGAAGTAGATGAACGGAAAGTAGACAAGTAGATATAATTTAAACATGAATTAAGGTATATAATTTAATAATCAGTGATGGAAAAGGAATTATTGTGTATAATATAAGAAATTTAGATACATAAGAATGTTGAGATAATATTTGTGAAAAATATATAATTTTCTCTTATTGTGACATGACTATGGGAATAACTATCTTATCATGAAGCTGTCATACTTAATCGTCTCTGCCACATCGGATTCAGTTAGCTCGATCTATGGACATGTCTGTAAGAAAACGCATAATATTGATGATCGGAGTTGTAATCATAAACAAAGAGTCTTATAATAGGTAGAAAATTGTATCTTTCATAAAACTGTAATGCAACTTTAGGAAACCATCTATCACGTGACTGTAAAGTTTCTACCTTATGGAAATGGTATGAAAATGTAATAATATACATTTTGTGCAAGTATATGAAGTATTTTCCATGGCGCTAAGTACATCTTAGATGATCCAATTCATGAGCTGAGATTTTTTTTTTAGTATTAGTAAAAATTTCCAGAAAATCGTGAATACTGACGTTGTTTCTTTTATATAATTGTGTACCTGAAATAATTCTAAACCTTATTACATAAGTGAGAATGAGGATAACCTACCATGTCCTTAGGAACCAACACATTGTAGGATTCTGCAGTTTCAGGGATATACGAAAACTGCAGTAAGCAGCCCGAGTTAACCATAACACATGTCGTCATAGAAGGTTCTGTGAATATCAGAAGTATGAAATTGAATAACTTAGAAACCTTTCATAAATATTCTCTTGGAAAAAATATATCGTGTGTTGGAACAGTAGGATATGTATCATGTGTGAGGGAAAAATTGAAGCAAAAATTATATGCAATCACTAAGAAGGATGTTACTGTACAGAAAGACTGGAAACTTGCTTGTATGCCTTACTATATATGAGGAAATCTTTTTTTTTTTGTATTAGAGAATAAAAAAACTGGTAATATATATAAATATGCAATGATCGCAACCCCCTTGTAAGGATGTATCCTAGTCAGAGCACATTCATTCACATGAAAGGAACCATTAGTCTTACCTAGACTTTCCACAGTGGTAACAGTAATTTGGCAGCTATGACAAGACGGAAGATCTCTGTTCCATGCTCTGCACATGACACATGACTTCAGCTTTTCACAAACACTGGCTGCATAAACAGTGTCTTCACAGTACATTCCTTTGTGCCTGTATATAATTCTTTATTTTATTTGGAAGCAGAAGTGACAACCAATCTTTGAATAACCTTTGCTCTGTCCTTGGAAGAGCTTATTAGATAACTTTTCCTTGGATATATATGTCCGAAATAGGTGCTGGATAACTTAAATAGTTATCAGATAAAGAATAACCAAAGGACCTCACATAGCTCTTATAGGTATAAGCACGTAAGTATGCCTTTGAATATTACAAACAGATATGAAATATACAAAGAGGGATAATTGTGAACTGTGTCATCCAGAACATCAGGCATAGGTGCATGTGAAGAATAAATGTAACTGTTCATGACACTCACCCATCACCACATTTGCATCTGCCACATTCACAACTCCCTTCACCAGAACACGTGACTCCACTACCTGGCTGAATACACGTCTGTGTTTCTGTTGGACAATCACAGGACTCTCTATTGTAGCCATTGCGGCAGACACAGCCTCCACAGCGACACTGACCTCGGCTGGGTCCTCCACAGGGCATGCCATCATATCTGAAATTTTGAATATATAAATATATCTTTTAACTCTTGGTTACTTCTCGTTTATGGCCAAGCTTTCTTTTTTGCCATTGTAATAAAACTGTCCATGAGTGTCTTGTGCTCTCATAACATTACACCCTAAACATTTTTTTTTTTCATTTTCAATTTTTTTCACAATACTGTTTGACTTATTTACGAGCTAAAGAGTAATATAGAATTATATCTCTGCTCTTATTTGCAAAAACTATCCATCTCTGTTGGGTCTTAAACTAGAATAAATGGTTGTTAGATAAAGTCTAGTCAATGTATATTGTATACTGCAAATTATTGTGGGTAAATGTCCAATTGTAGAATCTGGAGTTTATAGACAATAGCTTACCTATAAACTGTAAAGCTTTGCTTTGACAGATTATTGTTAAATCAATCATTCAATCGAGGCAGACCTTTATCCCCTAGGAGCTAAATGGAGTGGTCAAGGTGTATTATTGTTTGGTGAATAGGTGTGCTTTGACTCGGCCAACTCCCTTACAAGAAAGGGATACCGGCCGTTGTATATGTGCGTACTGTACATACTTACACAGGACAGGAATGATCATCACATTGACAGAATGTACCGTAGTATCCTGGCTGACAGAAGCAGCGTCCACAGGCACAGACTCCGTGTCCTCCGCATGTAATATCACTGTCACCCTTACAAGCCTCTTCTCCTCCGGGACAGGACTCCGGGCTTGGGATATCTGCAGCGGCCCCTGAATGGTGATATTTTCCTCTTCCTCCACCACGGTGGAAGAATGTTCGACCCTTAAAACATTATAGAAAAAGAATATAAAAACCTAAATATAAGTATATGTTAAATAATACATACAGTAATTTATATCCTTCAGTGAAACAGGGCAAATAGCAAAGGATAATGGAGAGAGAGAGAGAGAGCAATGACACAGTTTACCATAAAAATTATGTACCTGTTGTCTGCTTAGTGCTCGCACAACGGACCAGAGAGATGACAGGTTTGCTCTCATCCATTCTATGTCTATCACAGTTGGAGTTGATGCTTCTGTCTGTATTCAACATATGAGAAGATTAAAAAGTCATACATATTAAAACGATAAATACCAACTTTGTATTGACTAGGTCTATCATACATAAATATACCTATTGCTGCCTTGTCTCGAATGAATATAAGAGACCTACAAATAAGGTGAGTTATTGACAGACTGATATATTGACTCATTGAGGCGTAGTTCATTAATAATAATAAAGAATAATCAAATTTTACTAAAGATTTAATAACTAGTTTTCATCTTACTCAAAGGAGTAAGTAATTAAAGGAAGTTAAATAAAATTTCAACTCACAGCAACAGGATCGTTGGATCCAATTCGCGCTGCGGATTGAAAAGAAGAAGAAGTGAATGCATTCCCAACATAGTGAGAAAAATGAGATTCCCTATTCGTCAATTCGTGCCTAGAAGGTGCTCCTGCGACGCCCACTTCTGCGGGAGAACTGGAGAACGTGCCTGGAACTCCGTTTTGATAATGGCGTTGGAAGGTATCCAATTCTTCGTCTTCTTCTACTAGATCTTGGTCATAGTGGGTGTCATCTAGTCTCCCGCGCTGATTCTCATTTTTTTGTTTCTGTCTTTTAAAACCAAAACATAAAAAATACAACATTTGCTCTGTAAGATATTGATATACTCTATTTGTCAAACCTTAATTCATTTAAAAACAATAGAAAAAAATCGTTTCATGTTGTATATGTTATAAATATATCACACCAACACAGTGTTATAAGATTGTATATTGAATATATGAAATGACTTTTTATATATAAAAGACTGTTTTTGTCTATGAATGTATAGAATTTAGTAATACGCGGGAAACTCTTCTTGAAAAGTCAACTGATGTGTAGATGTGTAAAAATATATTTCATATGATATCAGTATAGACTAGCTTAATGGATAAGTAGGTTGGCCCATGGCATCAGCCGCCCGTAGCGATACTACAGCTGAAGGATTTTGAAACTTGAATAGGACTGTCCAGGACAGCTCGATGTTAAGTCTTCTTTCAGTTACGGTTATAGTTTACACCTATATCAACACTGAATATTCTTGGATATTCATTACACACCTCTTATTATTCCTTTACTTCTGACAAGTCATTACACTCTCCATCTCTGTTACTTTTTACTTAATGTATTCCTCGTGTCCAGGCTCGGTGGGGGCTGTTTTATTTGTATTTTTTTTTTTTGCCCGTCCTGGTGTCACAATCATAAAAAAAATGAAAATTTAATATTTACATTCATCACAAAACTTAAGAAAAATATATATTGATATATTTAATTAGGCTTCATTAGGTTAGGTTAAATATCTAAGGAAAGCTGTAAGCTTTGCTTCCGTTTAACCTTCTGTGGTGTAGTTGGTAGCGCCTTGGCTTAGTAATAATAAGTCCCAGGATCAAGTCCCGGTCGGGGTAAAAATTATTCATGTTTTCACATACGTAATGTGCTTATTTGGTTATTGTTGGTCCCGAATGAGATTGGGAGTTGAATTAAATGCGAAAACGAAACCACGAGTGAGGTTGGAGAAACTGTAATGTAAACATAGTGGCATTCAGATAGAATGCGTTCATTCCTACCATAGCTGTAAGGTTTAGTTCCCTTCAACCTTCTGTGGTGTAGTTCGTAGCGCCTTGGCTTAGTAATAATAAGTCCCAGGTTCAAATCCTGGTCAGGGCAAAAATGATTCATCTATTGAAATGTTTTATCATGTTTAGGTTCGCTGTTAGTTAAGAGACGATTTAATGAATTTAAATAATTATCTATTTTAGTTATTTTAGACATTTTTCAATGTTTAAAAAAATTCATTTTACTCGTTGCGGGTGTGAGAGTAAATATATACCAGTACCGTTATAATGTTTTTCCTGCCTCTTAAAATCTGGTTTATCATTCTTTTTTATTATTATTTTCAGGCTAGGTTAGGTTAAGTATCTTTATTTTTAATTTACTCAGTTTTCATATTTATATTTTGTGTTATTGACTCCATAAGGTTAGGTCGTGTTTTTGGATTGGAACTCCAGCAAAAGTGTGTCGGTAGGAATCACACTCCAATGGCATCCATTAATTGATAAAAATTATTCTTGGAATGTTTTAATAAATATTACTAGTCTATTTTAGTGTGGAATTCATTCTCTCTCTCTCTCTCTCTCTCTCTCTCTCTCTCTCTCCTCTCTCTCTCTCTCTCTCTCTCTCTCTCTCTCTCTCTTACCTTCTTTCCCATCGTTCTTGTCTCCTTTCTTCTTTTATTCGTCTTCTTTCTGCCTTAAGCCTTTTCCTCTCTTCTCTTGTTATTCCTCTCTCGTTGTCTCTGTCTTCTATGTTGCCTTCGTTCCTATCTCTGGACATTCGTTGATGACTCAGCCTTGTAAACGTGTCCGAATCTCTTTGGAGTTCGTCTTCGTAGTTTTCTATAGATAGATAGAGACGGCTCTGAACTCTTTATCTTTTTTTTTTTTTATTGTGACACCAGGACGGACCAAAAAAATAAAATAAAGTAAATCTACCCTTATCGGGCCTGGGCACGAAGAAAACAGAGAGAGAAATAGAGAAGGGGAGTATTGTAACTTGTCAGATGTGAAGGGATAATAAGACATGTGTAACGAGTATCTAAAAATATTCAGTGTTGATGTAGGCATAGAAAGAGAACCGTAACTGAAGGAGGACTTAGCATCAAAATGTTCTGGACAGTCCCATTCAAGTCCAAAAGACCCTTCAGCTTTAGTATCTATATGTTTATACAAGATCCGTATTCCCCTTACAAGGGGAGTGGTTGAGCTAAAGCATAAAACTTTGACGACTCTTTGCGGCAAGAAATTGAAGAGGAAGGGATTCCCAAACTTTTCACGACTCCAACCCCTTATATTTGAAAACTCATTACCACACCATCTGAGCAGAGGCTGCGATGTTCTTTTTTCTTAAGAGAAAATTGGAATGGATTATAAAATGCATATGACTAAATTAATATATATTATCCGCAGTATTTTACAGGAATTGATTGTCAAAAAGGCCAATATATTTATGAGACAAATTTTTATTAGTAGTAGTAAGACTAGTGATAGTAGCAGTAGTGGTAGAATTGAAAGATTGTCCACTTGTTTCACTTAAGAAAATTAACAGCCAGGCCGGCAACCTGTTCGAGCTAGGTGGGATCCTAAACAACAATTTTATTAAGAAAATAGAATTATTTAAATAGAATAGCAGTATTAGTAGCAACATTAGTAGTAGTAAAAGTAGTAGTAGTAGTAGTAGTAATACAGCTGATGTACATACCGTGTTGAGAGCGAGAGCAGGCGAAAATTGATAGCAGTGTTACCAGGCAGGTCCATTTCCATGATATCATATGCATTATTATTTCTCTTTATTTATTTAATTTCCTTTGATTCGGAATGCGACTATGGCAAGAAATGAGATAACAGTTAAAGACAATTAATTATTTAAAATTTTGTAAACATTAGTATCAAAATGTGTTAGGCTCGTTCTCTCTAACTTTGTCACGTGTTTTAAGGAACTGATTGCATTATTTATTTAAGATAGAGTCAATGTATCTTTGGATAGGCCAAAATGTGTTAGGCTCGTTCTCTCTAATTTTGGCACGTGTCTTAAGGAACTGATTGCATTATTTAAGATATAGCCAATGTATCTTTGGATAAGCCAAAATGTGTTAGGCTCGTTCTCTCTAACTTTGCCACGTGTCTTGAAGGAACTGATTGCATTATTTACTTAAGATATAGCCAATGTATCTCTGGATAGGCCCCTAAGATTTTTAAAAGTTGTTCAATTTTCTTCAAAGTACAAAAAAATACGAAATGGATAGCCATACCGACAACTTATTCGAGCTAGGAAGAATTTTTTTAAAGTTAGTAATAATAATGAGTTAGTCTCTCTCTCTCCTCTCCTCTCTCTCTCTCTCTCTCTCTCTCTCTCTCTCTCTCTCTCTCTCTCTCTCTCTCTCTCTCTCTCTCTCTCTCTCTCTCTCTCTCTCTCTCTCTATGGATGAACCCAAACTGTCCTCTGTTATCTCAATATCAGTATGTACTCCATTTCTTTCCTACTTTGGCCCGATTTCTTAAACAGTGTTATCCTAGGATACCATATTGTTAGTAAGCTAGACACACACAAATGGATTCCATAAACGCATCAGTGTATGGCTAGGAGCCATACACAGAACCGAGTCAGATGCGTTTATGAAATCCATTTGTGTGTGTCTAGCTAACTAACAATATGGTATCTTAAGTTTACACTGTTTAAGAAATGGGGCCTTTGTCCTTATACTGTCTGTCTCCATATGTCTGGCAAGTTCTGTCTCTCTTTGTAAGTTCTGTTTCTCTTTGTAAGTTTTGTATCCGTTTTCTTAGCTTTCTGGTTATGTCTGCTTCAAGCCGTCTCTATGTCTATTAACTTGTATTTTAATCTGCCTCTCCATTAGACTGATAAGTTCTGTTTTCTCTCTCTCTCTCTCTCTCTCTCTCTCTCTCTCTCCTCCTCTCTCTCTCTCTCTCTCTCTCTCTCTCTCTCTCTCTCTTTTCCTTGTGTTTCTCTGTCCCTTTTCAATTTGTCTGTCAATTTTTTTTTTTTTTTTACGTTTCTGTTTCTCTGTCTGTCGCCATGTCTGTTTCTCCATTAGCTTTTTCCTCAGATTCTGTCTCTGTGTTTGGCTTTCTATCTATCTCCATGTCTGCCTCTTTATTTAAATGTCAAGTTGAGTCTATTGCGTCTGTTTTTGTATGATTACCTATCTCTTTATATGTCTGTCAAGTTCTCATTATCTTTCTGTCTCTCCAATCGTATTTCTTAGTTTTTCTCTGTCTACACCACTGTTGTCTGTCTATCTGGTCCTATCTATCTATCTATCTATCTATCTATCTATCTATCTATCTATATATATATATATATATATATATATATATATATATATATATATATATATATATATATCTTCTTTTTTTTCCGTTTGAAATTTTATTGTATAGTACGTTTTCTTGTTTGCTTTTGTTTATTTGTTTGTTTGTCTGCATTCTCAGACTAATTACGGTACAAATACGGCATATTTACTTAAAACTGAACGCCACTGGACTTTTAGATTAGCTGATGACCCGAGGAGCAGTGTTATCAGACTGCATTTCATCAAATTTATCTGTAACAGGAGTACATTCAGTCAGTGGGATTAAATTTCAATAATGAATATTTCTCTCTCTCTCTCTCTCTCTCTCTCTCTCTCTCTCTCTCTCTCCTCTCTCTCTCTCTCTCTCTCTCCTCTCTCTCTCTCTCTCGCACACTAACAAAATTTCTATAAGGTAATGAGAAATCTCACAACATTTTAAAGGGAATAATATTCTGATCTTATGAAATGTTTCTTATTGTGAATCTGGCAACAATCCCTGTAAGGCACTCATTGCGAATCTGGCAACAATGTATATAGGCCACCCAGTAGATTTATTCGTGAATTCAAACCTTCACTTAAACAGAGGATGATAAATGGCAATTAAATCGTGATCGCGTGACTTGTTCCTCTTCCTGGTGGTTGCCTCGTACAATTGCATATGTAGGGTACGTACCCATAGGACATAATGCGACGTACCCTAGGGTAATGTACCGTAATGTACCCCAGATACCCAGTGCATGTCCTCATAGCAACGTATATTTGCTTGCTATTGAATGTGACTATTACATAATCATAAAATGTAGATATCATTGTTATAATAATAATAGTAGCAGTGGTAGTAGTTAGTCCTTCCCCAAGGTGAATAATAATAATAATAATAATAATAATAATAATAATAATAATAATAATAATAATAATGCAGTAACCTATCTGTGTCTGAGTGTCAGTATGTATCAGTATATAAGTATCTCTTAAGTCTTTCTGTGTATGTCGGTATATAATAAACTTTTCTTTTATTAGCACTTTTGAAAGATTCCTAGTATTATGTTGGTTACCCGTTTATTACTGGTCATGGAATAATTACCATTTTCTTCATGAATTTGAATTGAAAATAATCACTCTCCGCAACACGTCAGACATTGTGTGGCTCAAACGCAGAGTCCCGAGTTTTACACCGAAAGGCATTTTTAACCATGTTGCCAGAAACCATTATTATTATTATTATTATTAATATTATTATTATTATTATTATTATTATTATCAGAATTATTAGTAGTAGTATTTCATAATAGTCATTATTATTACTATTATTATTATTATTATTATTATTATTATTATTATTATTATTATTATTGAGTGCATATCATTCGATACATACATACATGCATGCGTACATACATACTTACATGCATACGTACATGCATACATAACATATGCATAGACATGAGTAACAAGATAAGTATAAAAGAAATACAGCCTTAAATAGTAAGTATACAGAATCTAATTTAACAAACAATAGAATTTTAATGAATTATCAGTAAATAAGTACAGCAATTGAATACATTACTAAACAAATAACTACAGAATGAACCAGTATAGGATACTGAACTCGATACTTTCTGGGCTTAAGCCAGGGGTTGTCTTCACTGAGACACAAAAAGGTGGTATTCGACATTGGATTAAATAAATATCATTGGACGTGTAGTAACGTGTCTGTAATATGGCTTCGTCCATAGTGGTGTTATATGCACGTCATTCATTCTCGCATAATTCAAATTGAGTAGTGGTCATTCATTGTTTTTGTGTTTGCCTGTGTGTATGTATGTGCATCAGATATACCTTACACACACACACACACACACACACACACATTATAATAACCGTTGTATACAACCCACCAAGGACCCAAAATAGGCTTGAAATTTATGAGGAAAGTCATATAGGTACTATTGAAGTCATAAACTCAGTTGTTAACATGGCACGGGGAAAAAAAATGTAGGATTTTGATTATGGGAGACTTTAATCATAAAGAGATAGATTGGATAAATCTTGACCCACACAGTGGTGAGGACTCATTCGGGGCAAGATTCCTAGATTGCGTACAAGGGAATTTCCTACACCAACATGTAATGGAACCAACAAGGGCCAGGGGTGGGGATGAGCCATCATTACTTGATCTAGTGTTCACAGATAATGTGTTGGATATTGAAAAAATTGAGTATGAACCACCAATTGGAAAGAGTGACCACTGTGTGTTGTTGATGGAGTATATCATTGAAGATATTCTTCCTGAGAGTAGAGGCACTGAGGACATGAGGAGGAACTATCGGAAAGGAGATTACATCAAAATGAATGAGCTTTTTGCAGTTATTGACTGGAGAACCTTATTTTACAACAAATCTGTACAAGAAATGTATGACATCTTTTGTGAGAAAATGGGAAGATAGTAGATTGCTGCATACCTGTCACCAAAGTAGGTGTAATTCATGCCAGAGAGAAATGGTTCGATAATGGGTGTAAAAGAGCTAAGGAGTTGAGAGACAAATGCTGGAAAAGGTATAGGAGGAGAAAAAACATAAATGCCTGGCAAACCTACAAAAGAGCAAGAAATGACTACCTAAGTAAAAGGAGAGAGGCAGAGAGAGACTATGAGAGGGACATCACCAGGAAGGCTAAAGAAAATCCCAAGCTTTTCCACAGCTTTATCAGAGGAAAACTGAAGGTAAAAGAACAGGTTTTAAGGCTAAAGAGAGCGGATGGAAGCATCACTGAGACGGATGAAGAGATCTGCAAAGAATTGAACAAGGAGTTTCAGTCAGTATTTACAGTAGAAAATACCCCCACCCCCTCAGATTGCAGTGATAGAAGCTCAAGGGCCGGTATTAGAGAACATCAACCTTACAGCCACAGAGGTATGCAAAGCGCTGATGGATTTAGATGTTCATAAAGCTACAGCTCCTGATGACATATCCCCTCATGTGCTTAAAAAATGCGCAAACACAATATCAGTGGCACTAAGTATCATATTTAAGGAGTCACTGGAGTCGGGGGAGATTCCAAGATGCTGGAAACAAGCAAATGTGATACCTATCTTCAAAAAGGGAAGGAGGGATACGGCTCTGAACTATAGACCAGTTTCCTTGACCAGCATAGTTTGCAAAGTTATGGAGAAACTACTAAGGAAACATATCTCTCTTCACTTGGAATCCTTCAACTTTTTGTCAGTGAGGCAACATGGCTTCAGAGAAGGTAGATCAACAGTAACAAACTTATTAGAATTTTATGATGAGGTAAGCCAAATCTTACAGGAAAGAGAGGGCTGGGCAGATTGCATATTCATAGACTTCCAGAAAGCGTTTGACACTGTTCCACATGGGAGACTTATTAGGAAGCTGCAATCAATGGCTAGAATAGGTGGAAATGTTTTGGAATGGATAAAAACTTACTTAGAAGGAAGGGAACAGAGGGTTAGAGTAAGACACTCAGTGTCTGAATGGAGAAGAGTTAGTAGTGGAGTTCCACAGGGTTCAGTTTTAGGGCCAATTTTGTTCCTTGTATATGTAAATGACCTACCAGAGTCTGTAAATTCATTCATGAATATGTTTGCAGATGATGCAAAGATTGTGAAGAAAGTAAAAAACGAGAACAATGGTAGAGAACTTCAGGAGGATCTAAATAATCTGCATGAGTGGTCAGAAAAGTGGCTAATGAAATTCAATACTTCAAAATGTAAGGTAATGAGAATGGGTACAAGTGCAAGAAGGCCCAAGCTTGACTACTCGGTGGCTGGAGTACAACTTCAAGAGACAGAAAATGAGAGAGATCTAGGAGTAAACATACTGGCAGATTTGTCTCCAGAAATACATATAAATGGCATAGTAAGGGCAGCATATGCATTCTTATCAAATGTAAGGGTAGCCTTCAGGCACATGGACAAGGAAATGTTCAGAAATATTTATGTAACCTATGTGAGGCCAAAACTCGAATATGCAGCCCCCTTTTGGAATCCGCACTTGGAAAAGCACATAGCTAAGCTTGAAAAAGTTCAAAGACATGCCACGAAACTGGTTCCAGAAATACGCAATCTCAGTTATGATGAGAGGCTGGGGGAATTAGACTTACCATCACTCGAAGCTAGAAGAGTGAGGGGGGATATGGTGAGTCTTTAAATTCCTTCATGGTTATGATAGAGTGGATAGGGATCGATATTTTGATATGCCTGGCTCTAGAATTAGAGGTCATAGTTTGAAGCTTCGTAAGAAAACTTCTTCGCAGGATGTAAGGAAATACTTTTTCAGTGTAAGAGTAGTTGATAATTGGAATTGGCTAAGCGAGGAGGTAGTTAATGCTATCTCAATCCATAGTTTTAAGGACAGGTATGATAAGTATCACTAAGTATAAAATGGAACCGATCAGGAGACGGGAAGATACGAGCTTTGGGCTCTTTCCCGTACACACAATTAGGTAAACACACACACACACACACACACACACACACACACACACACACACACACATATATATATATATATATATATATATATATATATATATATATATATGCATGTATGTATGTATGTGTGTATGTATGTATGTGTGTGTGTTTGTAATTACACCTTGCTTCAAATATTTCCTTTGAAGAGAGTGTATAGAGAGAACTTTCTAGACACTCCGTTTGAAAGGGATATTAAAGCATAGGGTCTTTTTATGAATAAATTATGATTACTGTATATATATATATATATATATATATATATATATATATATATATATATATATATATATATATATATATATATATATATATATTAAAAGTACCAAAGAAACGAACACTAATCATAACAACATACAAGCAAGAACAAACAAATACGCTATATGTATTTCAGTATCACAAGGAATGACAATTATCCATAGTCGTTTCAGTAGATAATGTAGTTGAATGTTTATTTCATATTTTTTCCATCAGTAAAGAAAAGCTTGTTTAAAAAAGCACACATGTATATAAACATCACCACTACACTTATATTGCCAATGCCATATTCTTTAAAAACAAAAACAAACAAAAAATAGAATAAGTGAATCACTTTTTCAGGGCGTTTTGGACTTTGCACAAACTAATGATATTTCCAAGCATAGGAACTGCGCTAGCCAAGCACTCCTTGAATTGAATGTATTCTATAATCGTGACATATACGCCGTCACCTCGTGCTTACAGTCCAGTACTGATATCTTACAAGCGATAGTGATAAGTTGGGTTTGGACACCTGGGGGGAAAAAAATGTCCCTTTATAACGGCTCCTCCTCGTTGCCAGCGAAGACAACTCACTTTACTCCTTCTGTCTATTGTCACTCACTGAGAATCACACGACCTTTCTAAACAGGATGTCAGTTCTCTCTCTCTCTCTCTCTCTCTCTCTCTCTCTCTCTCTCTCTCTCTCTCTCTCTCTCTCTCTCTCGTCCCAATGACAGCATCCGTTTGTCTGGCTGATGCTGATGAGAGGGGTTAGGATAGATGGAGATTTAGGTTGGGTAGCCAGGTTGGGGTAGCTGGGAAGGGGCATAGATTGGTATTTTGGACTGAGTGATGACCAATTGGGAGGGAGGGCGGTGGGTAAGGTGGAGATTAATATATCATATGGGGGGGTATGGGGTACGTGCATTTTAAGTACGTGTTGGGGGGTTCTAGAGTTGAATTGCTTATGGGTCACGGTTAATGATATCGCTTCTGTGTCTAGAAACCTTAGTCATTACATTTTTATTTCTCTTGTTGTTGTTTTTTCACGGTGCCATATGGCACTATTAACTCACCCTTCGAATTGGGGTGGGCACAGACAGGGTTTTTGTTTTTCTAGCCCCTGTCAATTGGACTGAATTAGTGAGTGCAGCCACTGGAAGCGGAATTACAGTCATTGGCTACTGCATTCTCAGAGAAAAGTAAGGCAGCCATTTTACCTTCAGTATTATACATTATTCTAGTCCCATTTTTGCTTTCTTTGTCTAATATTACTTTCTTAATCCGTTTGTTTTTACTTTTAAGTGTACTCTTACTTTTGTAAAAGAATAGCCATTGCCAAATGGAAATAAATGTTTGGTTGTAATTGTTTTCTTTTTCATGCTTCACCTGATATTGTGGTTAGAATGTTTCTATTAAACTTATTAATTTATCAATATAATATTTATCTTCAGTTGCTTCATTTTTTTTTTTACGTAATTATTTATCTATATATGTTTATTTATTCTGTTTATATATATATATATATATATATATATATATATATATATATATATATATATATATATATATATATATATATATATATATATATATATATATATATATATATATATATATATATAATAGATATTTTTCCCTTAGAGTTGTAATAGCAGGTCAGGTTTGGCTGCTTTGTGGCCAGTGATAAAGTCACAGGAAAAAAATAACAGGTTAAGTTAGGTAGGTTAGACTTTTCTCTGTGACTCTTTTTTACCTGGATTCGGTTGCTTTACCCATATCGAAGCTGAGTTGACACACTTTTCCAAAATTAACCCTGTTTATTTTAGTGTACCCTTCCTGTACCTTCAGAGTTGCCAAGGGGTAAAATTCCCCTCAAAAGGGACACCATTACACTTTTTTTTAAGCCTCAAGTGTCTTTAAGTGCTTTAAGAGTCTCCTCCAGGAGATGAACTCTGAACCGTCGTGCATTGATCCACCAGGATACTAAATTAGTCCCCACTCGAATGGGGGTGAACACAGACATATATAATTCCCAGTTCATATTAATCAGCTCATGTTAAAATATCAAGCTAATGAAATGTTTATTTCAAATTAAAACAAAAAATATTGCTTTTAAAGTAGAAACTCAGTACTCACATACTCTATTCATTTCTAGCTGTGACTGGTTAAAAATATATCACACTGATTGGATGACAGGTGAGGAAACAAGCTTATGATTGGTTAAAAGTTCTGATTCTGATGGCCAGCCAATCAGGTGCTCCCATCTGCTCTAGTACTGTGACTGGTGTATTATATATATATATATATATATATATATATATATATATATATATATATATATATATATATATATATTAATATAGTTCATTGGTCAATAGAGCTCGCGAGTCGGGATGCGATTAATCTGGGTTCGATCCCACTGTAGCGCATTAGAAAGAGCATCCGGTCCTAGTTCTTCAGCTCCAACATGCTTATGTCTCCCCCATTTAAATGGAGACTGAGTGTGACATATAAAATCTTGTATATTTATTATATAATAAATCAGCAATAAAATGGGTTTTAAGCATATTCAAGAATGCATGAAATAAACTTACATTAATATTTGATTTTATATTACTTATTTGAAATAAAAAGGAAAAAAATAGTTACCGTGGCAAAGCGGTAGCGTCCACGACTCTGAGGCGGCAGGTCGAGGGTTCGCACCCCACCACGGTCTGAAGTTAGCGAGAGCATGCACTCAGGGTAACAATTACATCTGCCAAATTAAGTCCTTCGCAAGAAGAGAACCGCCCTAGCCCTTGGTTGAAGGGGAGTCCGTGACGTAAAACTGGCTTCTATTTGAAATAAAGATGAATGCAAGGTTTACGTGTGAAGTAATATTTACTTTCAGATTTGAAAAAACTTAATACTTAGAAATTTTCTATACATAGTACTTGTATTTTTTTTTTTTTTTTTACATATTTAACAATTATAATATTCATGGCTGAGTCGAATGTGGTCATAATTTTTTTTTTTAAGAAAATGATGCAGGTATGATATTAGAAAGAAAGGAGTAATGTATCAAACAAATTCTAGTACATTAGTGACATCCATCTCTCTCCTAACCCTATCACCTCCAGAACATATATTGAGTACATCAGTGATAAATTACTTCTGACGAAGCCAATAACCACACATCTGAGAACAGAAATGTACATTGATGTATTGTGATATTCCAGCAGTTTCGCGATTTACCACTAAAAAATACATTAGAATGTAGACTTTATGACCAGTACAGGTGTTCAGGTATGAGACACCACACTTGTGGCCTAAAATCCGACTCATGTCCTTACTGAAGGATAAATATTAGGCTATACTGCTTTATGTTGATTCCCTTTACAAAAGACAAACTCGGGTTTACAATAATGTGATTTTTTTTTGTTTCACTGGCACGAATGAGTTACTTAGTTCTACAGTAGAGAATATAGTGTTTTTAGTGGCGTGCAGTGTGTTGCACAGTTCATCATGTGCTGGTAATCATCACATGTGTTCGTGAGTCATCCAACTTTCGTGTTCATTGATGGTAAGATGAGTGTTTAAGTAGGCCAGTGTAGTTTCAGGAGTTGGAAAATGTGGATAATGTCTGTGTATACACCAAAATTTAAAATAGTAATTGTTTATACATGGATTAGAGATATGCATATTCAATATTCATCAAAAACTGAAAATAGTTAAAGAAAACAGTTGCAGGTTCTTGTCTATGTAATGGAGAACTGAATACTTCAAAACCTCAGCAACATGTCATATATCCTAGAATATCACATTTCAGTTTTATAAATTGTGCATTGGTACATAATTTGAGAATTACGCACTTCGACAATGTCAACAGAAAAAGAATACCGTAAAAAAAAATGTTAACATTTCATGAGCTATTCCCAGGTGTGATAGATATTAAGTGAATGAAATTGAATATGCTTAAAATTTAAAGACGCGTTCCATTTATCCTCACATATGTCAACAGAGTGCTTACGTGTTATGGTTTCAGAGTGCATGAAATAAAAACTTCAAAATCTAGTGATTTCTCTCAATATTCCAAGATTTAACTAGAAACTATATGATATATCTCTAGAAAATTTGATGAAGATAATTAGTAACCAAAATATAAAAAAAAAAATGATAAAATGGATGTTACCTATGAAATAGTTTACCTAGGAACATCTATTATGAATAATGTAACATCTGTGTATGTTTTTGTTGTGTTGGAATGTAAAGTACCATGCTTATGGGAGTCTTTCAAACTTCTAAATGTGGGTTTGATACCTAATATAGCCAATATTACTTTAAGCTAAGCTATATGACAATGTAGTGAGTCACCGTGGCTCAAACGGTAGCTTCCGCGACTCTGAGGCGTCAGGTCGAGGGTTCAAGCCCCGTCACGGTCTGAGGTTAGCAAGGGCATGCATTCAGGGTAACAATTACATCTGCCAGAACAAGTCCTTCGCAAGAGGGCAACCGTCCTAGCCCTTGGTAGAAAAGAGAGTCCGTGACGTAAAACTGGAACATAACAATATATATTACAATGTAGTCTACTTCTCGCCAGAAAACAAATGACGTGCTTGAAAACTATAAAGGTGTATATCTCTCTCTCTCTCTCTCTCTCTCTCTCTCTCTCGAGACAGAAAGATACGAGCTTTGGTCTCTTTCCCGTAAACACAATTAGGTAATCACAGGGTGTACTCACTCTACGGAGTTCTTAAGTAGCTTTTCACACTTGCTCATTAAGTTATTTATTTTTATTTATTTATTTATTTATTTATTCATCTATTTATTATCTATATATTTGCTTAATTAATATATTTATTTTATCCATTTGCAGTTGACAATATTTTCTTGAAATGCAAATACATATGCATGTAGGAGATAATTTATGATTTTTTCCTTCCATCGCAAGTAATTCGAGTACAGTTTTCGCTCCTAATGGGAAATAGATTTTTTTAAGTTATGATAAGTGTCTTGGTAAAAAATAACCTATATATATATATATATATATATATATATATATATATATATATATATATATATATATATATATATATATCAGAAATTACTAAATTTTCCTTAATTCTTAGTTTACCAGAGTACGTTTTGAAGTCGTGAATAAAAACATCCAGAAAGGCTCATATGTTACTATATAGAAATACTCGAAATTATGCATTAATATAAAAGAAATATACTTTCAAACTATTGACAGTGTTTATTGAACTGATAATTATATATTACCAACAATATTACCCAAATATAAATTTTCTGACAAACGCCACGAAATTATATGTGCTTATATTACTTTTGGCAAGTGACTGCTCTAAAGGCTAAAATTTCAATGTGAAATTAGCACATGTCATTTGCATGAAGGATAAATTTCTAATCGAAAAGTCCCATGTATGGAACAAATAACATCGACAAACATCTCCAACGAGGGGGAAACGAGCAGGAACGTCGTCCAATCATGAGACCCGTAGGAAATAGTCGTTCGCAGGATGGCCAAGGAGGAGGTTATGAAGGGCCCAGATATGATTCCGTTCAAGCTGATCCATTGTAAGTATTGTAGAATCAGAGATGCGGACGTTTTGTTGCCTGTGATATATGGTTGATACATGTAGCGTACCTGTTCTTTGTGGCTTTAGTTTACAAGTTACCTGTATATTAAAACCTGTCCATTGTATGTACAGAGAGCTCAAATTATCCATTCTAAGTATTGTGGAATCACAGATTTGTGTTTTTGGTGACTGATTTGTATAGATTAGTAATTATTTTTTTTATTTTAGTTTACTAAATACTAATATACTTATATTTGTCATTAGTATGTACAGTACAGTTCACATGCATATTTAATAACAGGTTAATGAGGGCTAGGTGGTTTAGTGTTGACTAATGAGTTTTCTAGTGTTATCTGCCAGGAATTTGATGTACAAACAACTTGTAAAAACTTATGGTAAATTCTTACTGTCACACTACCAGCTAAGAAGAAATCTCATGAAACTTATTATAAGTTAAGTTTGGTTAGATTAGTTCATCCACAGTTATAAAACGAGTTGCATATTGTAACTCTTGTTTTTTGGGTTCCTGTCATTAAGTATATATTTGTATATATATATTTTTTCATTGCTGTGTCATTTCATTTCATTCATTTGGGGGTGTGAAAGTAAATATGGAACTCATTTAGGTTAGTTTCATTATTTCATCACATTTTTTTTTATAGCATTGCTTTTGATACTTACTTTGACCATTGTGCTGAGACAGATTAGTGGAACTAATTTAAATTTGATTTGATGCGTATTACAAATTTCGTTGTTGACACTCTCTTGATTGTCTATCAGTCTTTTAAACTATTCTTGCTTCGTGATATCATAAAAAAAAATATATATGGGTACCAGTCATTATATTCACTCCGTAGAAACTATAATAAAAGAATATTTATGGTTTTGGAAATTATGAGGGAGAAAATGCTGTTTTCTTGACACATGAAACAGTGTAAAGTCTGCATATTAGATGAAGGATGTTGGATAACAATGCTATGTATATACAGTATGAGAGAGAGAGAGTCTAGAAAATATTTATATAACATTTATAATCTATCCAATTTGCTCATAATTCTTAAGTATAAATAAAATATAGCTATATATTAGAAGGAAAAAAGTTTGTGGAATTGCATTATTATTATTATTATTATTATTATTATTATTATTATTAATTTATTGCTACTATTACTTTTTATTTTTAATCAGTAATCGTCTGGATGCAGTAGGAGCTGTAGCAGTCTTACCATCTATGTATGTGTCAAAATTGAAAAAAATAAGTTCTCTAGAGTAAATACTTTTTCTGCAAAAGTATTTTATTTTGTTTGAATTATTGTTTGGCACTTCTTTCCACCAGAAATTTTGTTTTCATAACTATCAGACAAAGATTACATCACTTAGTGTTAAAAACTAAGAGCATCACTTAATGCCAGAAACAAATTGAATGTGTGGTAATCATATCTTGAGGAATTAACATATTAGAGTAATATTGTAGTCACCATGGAAAAGTAATAGCGTGCGCGACTTTGAGGAGTCAGGTCAAGGGTTCGCTGCCTGCCACGATCTGAGATTAGCAAGGGCATGCACTCGGGGCAGTGGTCACACCTGCCAAAGTCCTTCGCTAGAAAGCACCGTTCTAGCCCATTGTAGAAAAAGGAGTCCGTGATGTAAAACCGATCACAGAATAATTGTAGCTTGTGGTGTTTAATTGTCTGCTCTTCTAAAATGGGCAGTGTTCATTCCAAAGAGCAATTTGAAAAAGTGGATCTTGTAAAGATGGTTCTCTCCCAAAACTCCATGTGATATTAAATAAACTTAAATTGTTTGGTTAGATCAGGTTAGGTGACGTGCCTCGTCAATATGAAGAACCCTAGAGTACCCTGGGGTTACTCATCTTTACAAGATCCGAAGAAGATAACTAAGGTAAAGGGTAATAATGATGCAATAGATCTTTTATCTTTTTGTGTGCTGATGGTGTGATTTAAATTTATATATGGGCAGCATTGGGTCCTTTTCAGTCTTGTTTGGGCAGCTCAGCTGAGAGTCTGTTGGGCTAAATCTTGTTAACATAGTATTTGAAATGGTGTTCTTATGTCTTCAAAGCAAGTAAAGTTTGGCTTAAATATGAAGGCTGTATAAATATACATCCATTTTTTTTTTCAACAGGGACCACAGTAGTAGCTCATTGATTAGAGCGTTCAACTCGGGGAGTGTAAAACCTGCGTTCTAACCCATCGTGGGGCCTTAAAGGCCATTTAGCTGCACTGTATATCCCCAGCTCTCACCTTTCTGTGTCCACCCCCATTCAAATGGGGATTAAAGTGACAAAATGGCAAACGCACTGTTTTTCCTTCACAATAAAGAATATTTCTGACATCCTGTTGCAATTTTTTGAAGCACCCTTTAATTGCACGTTTTAAATGGTAACTCCATTTGTTTCTCTGCTTCCCATACATTGATATAAATCTGTAACTTTTTTTTTAATTATTAAATATCACTTTTAAATCATTTATTCTAATTATTTTCAACAGAACTTCATAAAGTTATTTTATTCCACCATTATACCTCAAACACTTGTATACCAATACCCTAATGAGGGTATTTTAAGTGGTTTCAGCTTTTTTTTTTTCACCTGTTCTTGAAATTTGAATCCAAAACTGTCTTCAAAGTCTCTTTCTAAGGACTAAATCTTCAATATCTAACAGCTGTGTATTTATTTGATATGCTGTAGTTCTACTGCTGTTGCTATGGACAGACAGATATCATCTTTTTAATGTACACATAGGCTTTGTCTGTTTGCTCTTTTTATTTATTGTGTTTTCTGTAACTGTTTATTTTTCATGATGATTTTTGAAAAATCTTTTTCTTTTTTTGTTAAGATTTATGCTAGATGTGTCGATATAAAAATGAGGGATAGTTAAACAAAAGATCTTGTGGTAAAGCATAACTCAACTTCATTTTGTTACCAAAAGGCCTTTGTCTCATCTACGAAATGATGAAGGTGGGTATCTGGGCCCTGCAGCTCTTGAAAACATTAACTTGGAGATGCCAAGTAGCACAGCACCACATCATCAGAATGTTAGACCCAGCAACTCCGAGGTCGGCAACAATATTTCAACAACTAACAACAATTATCCTTACCGAGGTACAGGGAAGATGAATCCCCAATCAGTCGCTGGGTCCTTGGATATGGACACTTCGTCTTCATACAAGAGCGAGAGAAATGGGTAATCTTGCACTTTTTTTTCTTATTTTTTTAACTCACGCTAATGCAATAGTCTATATACATATATAACTTTGTATACTTGGTAAGAATTTAAGCATTTAAAAAGATATTTTCATAGATTTTTCGTTGTAAATATCTTAACTTTCCCTCTGAAAGCTAATGCATAGCTCTTAACTCCATACAAATTTCATGTCTGTAACAGCTCTTCGCAGTAGTCACATTCAGTTATGTATTCAATCTACATAATTCATTTGCTTTTTTAATAGTTTTTTTATATCAGAGTAAACTCATTATTCTGAATTACTCTTATATAAACAATTGTTTTATCCACGATTTTATTCCTTACAGAGGCGGCCTATACTCCACTTTAACTTGCAGGGATCGATCAGGCTGTGAACAGGCATTGCTGATGACAGGAGCGATATTGCTAATTATCATAATTACATTGGCCATTGGTATTGGGTTCGTTAACTCTAAAGGTAATCTGTAAATTGTCTGCGATATAATTATCATTGACGATTATCATATTTTATAGATATTCTAAAAATTAAAATTAAAGTGATGTAAAAGATAATAAAGACTTACACTTAGTCATATTACACTTTTGAGGTACTTCTATATTATTTGTACTTCAGTAATGCATTTTATCTTCCAAGAGTGATTTCATCTTTCAAATTATGTCGTATTGACTTTAAGTTTCATAGAGTAAGGCGATTGACATAGTGCTTCTTGCAGGCATTAACACTCAAGTTTCAGCAGGTCTGTTATGGGGAGGTCCAACTTGCCAGTCTCAGGAGTGCGTCAAGGCAGGTAACTGAACCTTCACTATTCATTCTTTGATACATATTTGTGAGATTATTTCATTCGACTGGGGAGTAAATGAGACACACTGAACGTTGCATCATATTTAATTTTTAGAGTGTAGATGATGGTGTTGGTAAATATAAAAGTTAGTAGACCTGATGTTATTTTAAATATCTGTAATTTTTTCTGTCATTGTTAAGGCTGTAGTCTTAAATGACGTAATCTATCAACCTTGATCGTCTTTAAGTTTTGAATCGGTATTTTAAAAAGTGTCAGTCATTATTCATTTTTTGGGATTAGAAATTTTTTCTTTATGCTTTTGCATCATATCACCTAATTCAATAATCTCTAGTATATATTTTTGCATTGTACATTTACATAATTGACTTGAAATTTTAGCTGGAGCGATACTAGAATCTTTAGACGAGAGTGTGGATCCTTGTCATAACTTTGTCCAGTTTGCCTGTGGTGGGTGGCATGCTAACCATCCCGTCCCGGAAGCCGCCTTCCGATGGTCTATGCTGGATGTTCTTGATGAGACGACGCTTTACGAGCTCAAACGTAAGTTTTAAATGCTCTGAAAGGTTGCAGGCAAAGGTGAAAGCAAATGGTGAGATCCTTGAGGTAGTTGATAGATTTTAGTGTCCGGAGTTGCATGAAATGGTGAATGGTTGATTGGATGGAGAAGTCTTCTTCATAGATAAGAGAAAGAGGTATAGAAGTGGTAAATTAGTTTCTTAGGTGGTTATCAATTGAAAGAACTAGATTTTTTACTTTTTCTGTTCATATACAGTATATGTTGCTATAGATTATGATGATTATATTAATTTCTTATAGTCTTACATTACTTATTTTTTATGCAGGTTCCTTTATTGTCATAATATGTCATGTACACGGTTAAATCCAAAAATCCTATTTTATTTTGTAAAATATAGGGATCCGCTGTAGCTCAGTGGTAGAGTGCGCAAGTTGGGGAGCGACCAGCGCGGGAACAATCCCACCATAGGGATTAATCCCTCATCTCCAACATTCCTGTGTCCACCCCCAATTGAATGGGGACTAAATTTGACATACAATGGTGCATTAGGAAGATCATATGAAGTGGATTACAACATTAAATAGTATTTTTCTACATTTTTGCTCAGAAATTAAGTTTTATTATGGACATTGCAAGAGCAGGTTTTATTTTGAAAATATAATTATTATAGTGGTCTTTTATCTTTCCAGACCTTTTGGAAGAACCTCCCGAAGAGGGAGAATCCCTTGGCATTCAGGCCGCTAGGAAAATGTATCAGGCATGTGTCAATGACAGTAAGTAAAGTATTTAATCAGATTTCAATTCTTTTCATTGCATCTAAGGGCTAGGTGTCGTTTTTATGATACACAGTGCATGAATTTATATTACTGTTAAAGATTCTTTACGTGTGGGCACATTACTACGTAGCTACAAAACATTTGATGAAAGTGGGTCGCTGTAACTCGATGGTAGTATAATTAAATCTGGAAGCGGCTAATCCAAGTGTGATCCTACTTTGGCATTAGAAGGGCATCCAGCCTTAATCCCCAGGCTACAATATGTCTTTGTCCACCCCCATTCAGATGGGCATAAACAAAATGACTGACAAAAGGTATCTGGACAGGCAGGGTATTAAGTAACCTTGATACCCTGGGTATTTTGTCACATTATGGTCATGTGTCCTTACTGACTCTCAGAATGACATAGCATTATATTTGAAATTGAATAAAATTAATATATTTCCATCGCTAATACAGCTGCCTGGACAGAAATTGGACTAGCCCCACTCATCGACATATTTGGAGAAGTTGGTGGTCTCCCTCTAATGACACCGAACTGGACTGCTTCCGGGTATCAGCTGGAGAGCCTGTTGGCATGGGCACGAAGGTTAGGCTGGATGCCTATTATATCACTTGCTGTCTCCCCAGATTTGGTTAATAATTCTAATTATGCTGTTTATGTGAGTATTGTATACAGTTGATATAATTATTATTTTCCAATTAATTTTTGCCTTTTGTTTTATAAAAGTTATTTTTTATTAACTTTTCCAGTTAGGAGATTCATTCAATATTAGCCCTCTGTTACTCAGGGATGATGTGCGTAGTCACTTATTAAGATACAATTGATACTTTTTGAAGCATTGGCAATGCTGATAATCTTTAAATATTAGGCAATCTATAGTTGTTTTTATCCTTTTATTTTCATTCTCATTTTGGTACATAGATATTGCCGTTTGGATTATTATATATTGCTAAATCTAAGTAATTTTGTAGCTATTTATCCTTTTCTTGTGCTAGTTCTTTACTATACTTTTTATTTCTGGACATGTAGCTATAGTAGTTTTTATTCTCGTAGTTACAAGCCATAACAACAAATGAACTTACAAACACACTCAGCAGTTGTATAACTTTCTCATGCCCCGTGACTAGAGGCGACATATCACAAGCATCAAAATCACACTGAAGCCAAAACTACATGCACTCAGGTCACTCGCCCATACAGTATTTTAACACAGAAAAAAAAAATATCAATCTACAAACAAAATATATGCTCTGTAGGGGTATATGCAAGCCTTGTTTGGACTTTTAACCTCATAAAACATATCACACACTTTGCAGACTTTACAAAACATAGCCCTTAAAATAATCGCAAGTTGCACAGTTACAACACTTACAGACCACTTACACCAAGAAAAGAAAGTCTTCAGTGTCAAATACCACTGACTTGAAATTTACACAAATACTTGCTGTAGCCTCGAAAAACAGCTACTCTACATGGCAGAACATCCACACACACAGTAGTAAACATTAAGACAATATCTTACACACGATATCATACACAAATACTGTCATTTCTTCCTCCTTGCCCACACCATACCAGCTTCTGGAATCATATTCATACCCAGGTCACTTCCAGATCTCTCCATTCGACTGTTTTCATTCATGTTCCAAAATAAACTGTTTGCAGCATTCGTATTCTGCATTACCATTTTTTAATCATCTTCATTCCAGTAATTACAAGTTATGTGTCACTTCTACTTGATGTCAGAAATGAATGTGAACTAAAAAGGGATACTTGCATTGAAAAGTAATAAACTTGATTTATTACACAAACTTTCCACTTAATATTTCACCTGAGTTTGTCCTGATACTTGGCTGGGAGTATTGTAATTGTTTTATAAAAGTCACAGTCAGTCTTATCTATTATCTTTCTACAGCTTGGGCAGGGTGATTTGGAGTTACCTTTGGGTGGGGGTTCCAAAAATGCCTCGTCTCTGAAGGAATTCAGAGTGAAATTCATGAAGAGAACAGCTTTGGAATTACTTAAAGTTGTAGGTCTAGAAGAAGATGAAGAGGCTAAGAAGACAATGGAAACAGATATTGAAGAGTTGTGGAATTTTTCTGTGGAATTAGCTGAGGTAAGAGAGAGAGAGAGAGAATTTGCTTTCAAGGTCTTTTTAAGTCTTTAGATGAAAACAGAGAAAGAGAGAGAGATAATTGCTTTCGATGTCTATTTAAGTCTTTATAGATGAAAACAGAGAGAGAGAGAGAGAGAGAGAGAGATTTGCTTTCAATGTCTTTTTAAGTCTTTAGAGGGAAGCAGATGGAAGGAGAGAGAGAATTGCTTTCGATGTCTTTGTAAGTTTTTATAGATGAAAACAGAGAGAGAGAGAGAGAGGTCTTTTTAAGTCTTTTTAGATGAAAACAGAGAGAGAGAAAGAGAGAGATTTGCTTTCAAGGTCTTTTTAAGTCTATTTAGATGAAAACGGAGAGAGAGAGAGATATGCTTGCAGTGTCTTTTTAAGTCTTTTCAAAGGACAACAGAGAGAGAGAGTACTGTTATTTCCGCTGTTTGTATGCTAAGTAATTACTACGCATGACAATATATCTAGACATATGTTTGGTAATGTTTTTTCTCTCTCTCTGAATGGTGATTGAAAGTATTCTAGTTACTGTGATTAAACTTTATTCTTTAATGTACAATAATTCCAACATTATTTAATGTTGTAAATGCTCAAGATAGCGGTGTAATCGCCATGAAATTTTATTTACAATTTCAGTCTGTCAAGGTTTTTTATATTACCAGATAAGTATACCAGCAAATTCGATAACAGATCCCTGGTTGACCTACACTCCAGTCACAATCGATGCTTTTACCAACTTTACTGATCATGAAGAAATCCCATTAAAGGTAAACACTATTTTCATTATCTCGTTTAGTTTGTACCATCTAAATGTACTGCTTGTAATAGACCAAAAGTGATCGGTTTTACGTCACGGACTCCCTTTTCTGCTAAGGGCTAGGACGGTGCCTTCTTGCGAAAGAGCTTGGTTTTGTCAGGTGTGACCGTGGCGGGTCAAACCCTCAACCTGACGGCTCAAAGTCTAGGATACGGCGACCACGCATATGAGAAGCCAAAGCAAACATATAATATAAACTCAGAGGGATGTCACTCAGAGGCACCTCCTTTAATCTGCTGGGCATAAGAGGGAGACACTCTCTCCATCACAACCAGGATTAATAATTTACTAATAATCAAGCATGATTAACAGGTCAACTGGTTGGATTTCATTCAGAAGACTTACAATGGAACGAATATCACGTTTACAGGCAACGATATTGTTATTGTTGAGACCCCTACGTATTTTAACAACCTGACGATGATTCTCAATCACACGAGTCCACGGACCATTGGTATTTATTTTATTGTTCTTGACTTGATATATAATTAGATTGGAGCTGGGGAACGATGGATTGATGTTCATCCTAGCACCTTGAGTTGGGTTCGATCGTGGGTCTGTCATCTTTCAAGTCAAGTGCTCTAATCACTGCACTACTGCAGGCTCTATATCAAGTATAATGAGTTCATTAAGGCAAATGTATTTTAAGCTTATGCAAAATGCAGTCGTGTGCATGTCCAGCAGCTCGGTGCCTGATTAATATATAGATAAAAAAAAATTCTATTATGTGAAGTGTCATATTTTTTATATACTGAATTTAGTTTTTTTTATCTTATGTGCATATTGTAATTCTTTTATTATGCATTGTTCTCTTTTTATATTTTCTTTTGAAATCAAAGGCGTTTTTACTGTATTTTAGTAATTCTTTTTTTTTATTTTTTAAAAAGATTATCTGTATTTTATGTATTTTACGACCTGATCATAAGTTCCTAATTTATTTTCAGTCAATTTTGTGTTATTCCAAATCATCAACGCCATGGCTGAGGAAACCTCACATGCCTTGCGAGACATTCATGCCTCTTTTGAAGAGAAAGTGTGGTTAGTATTATATTATATTTTTGTTAATGGCACCTCTTGACCTTAACAGAATATGGCATACATACATATACAATGACCGCAATCCCCCCCTGTAAGAAAGGTGGTCAAGTCAAAGCACACACATTCACCAGAAGCCAAGCATGCCTCTATCACTTACCTGATACATATGTTTTATATTTTTATGAAATTTTATTGCAGCTTTGGATAAGGAAAAAAGACTAACTTCAATTTTCATATTCCCTGAATGCTTCAATATTTGTACAAAACAAAATGTGGTACAAGGACCTGACAATTCATCCTTGAAAGCCCTTAGAAGAGCCATCTGTAGGTACAATGCCCTTGGCAAGAGCTTTTGCAGGTGCATTTGTCGAGAGTGCTCTGTAAGGTCTCCCTGATCTTTTATTACTGTTGTGGCCACTGCTAGCTTTAGGGAGAAGATACCATGTTACTAAGGAGGTCTGAATATGTATGATGTTTGCCCCTTTATGTATCGCTATTAATCCCCATTCGAACGGGAATAGACACACACAGGTTGGAGCAGGGGCATTAAGGCTGGATTTCCTTCCTAATGACCCCGCGGTTTACTTTACTAAAGTTATGTCATATCTCGATTCGAGCGTTATGACCACTATGCTACTGCGGTCGACATTGGTCTGAAATTTGTATGGTTGATGTAAAATAACCAGAAGAGGTGAAGACTGTACTTTAGATACTGTTGTGCCACTGCCTTAGTATTTTTGTTATTGTTGTGGCCACTTTATAACTTCTGTAGAAAGTTTTAGATTATATTTTAACATTGTCATTTTTTAATCTTTATTTTTTTATATTTATATCTAAATACAAACAGTCTCATTTTGAAGCTTTTATAGACAATATATTTTGAAGCAGGTGATTCTGAATATAGATGTTTTAACCTAAGTTCTATTTGATCAATATACATTCTATTGAGAGGTTTTTTATTCACACATTGTATAAACTCTCTATCTGTAGGACCTTTGGTAGAACAGATCTGAGGCCGTAAGTGTAAAATGGTGTGAGTTTTTTTTAATCTTTGTCTCTCAAAACTATTTCTTATTTTGATGTTATTGTTTCTGTTGTCTTTTGTGTTTGTGTGCTTTTTAGGGGACAGGAACTTAAATGGTTTAATATATTAGCTATTTATAATTAAAGAAACAGTTTAAATTATTTAAATGAAATTGCAGATACAAATTTTTTTATGTTCATTTTGTTAAAATTTTTGCACATATTTGATTTTGTGTCTGGGTTGGCTTATTGAATGTAGTATTTGAATTTTATTCCATGCTGGTAATGGTCTTTGCCTCACCACACAGAATTGGTGCTTCTTACAATTAAGATGTATGTTCCTTTTTAACTATAGTATTTTTAATTTTTTTTTTTTTTTTGGTGTGATATGTTTCTGACATTGTATTGAAAAGGAGATAGTTTTAAGTAATAAGGTGTAGTATGTGTAAATGTAGAATAATTAATGACACTGAAATATAGAAATGTGTATTTTTTTTTCATTTTGAAGCCAGAAAATTGAGTTTCAGTAACTTTATGAGCGTTTCGCTTGATTACTATTGCCATATTTTACATTTTTTCAAATTTCACATTTCCTTCATATCTTCATTAAAAGTGTTTTTATTTCTTTCTACTATTGTCATTCCTTTTCAATACCCGCGTTCATTTTATTTTGATATTTCATTTCTGTTCATTGTTTATCATTAAATCCTACTTTGTTAATCTTTTAGCATTATGTTATCTTTTTACGATTTGATAGAATGTTATGGCTCTTTAATGTTACTGTTGAGGAGGACCTGGGGAGTACTAAAGGAGTCTCCAGTGTAGTGTGGAAAGATGTTATGGGAAGTGAGGAGGTTTGGAAAGAGAAAGAAGAATGAGTGACAGAATTAGGAAATTAATGATTTAGTGAAGGACACCAAAAAATACAGTATATCTATAACATATACAGTATATGGATGTAGATATGAAAGATATGGTTTAATGAAATATAGTATTATTTTATGATGTTCTGTTACAGATGGCATGATTGTGCTGCAAAATCCCGTATTTTGTTAAAAGTGGCCGTTGGACAGCTGTATTTCAAAAAACATTCTTTAACAAACATCATAGATATGGTATGTTTTATTGGTGTCCCTGTTTTATTATTTGTTATGTGTTTCATATTTATTTTGTCTAATGTTACGTTAGAATATTATTTATTCATATGAATTGCATATTTATGATGAATAGAACATTTTATATAGAAACACAAAATCATTTTAAGTGCTCTATTAAAATGTATATCACAAGCCAAGCCAGCAATTTAGATTTTATTAACAAAACTATGAACTCTGTAAGTATAAAACAGGTTATGTCTGTACCTTAAAAACTGCGTAAATCAATATACAAAGCCCACAATTTGGGAGGTGGATAAGTCAAAGCAAAAATCTTAACTCTCTGTGGGAGGAAAATTCAGAGAAAAGGATGCCCGGTCACCTTGCTTCGCCCATATATTCGACTTTTACGACAAACAGGGGCCGTTCTGCAAGCCCTAAACACATCACCAAATATCTTAAGATTATAATGAGTAACCATATGTATGCCAAAAGTAACCAAATTACTACGGAAAACACCATGGCTTAAAAGCAAATTAAGGAAACTTTGTAAAAATAACTCATTTTCATGTAATTGTAAAAGAATCTTCCCTTTATTTTTGCATTCTCAGTTATTGTTTTGGTCTGTAGGTCTTCCTTGTCTGGATACTATTTTATGAATTAAAGGGATTCTTTGTTTATTCAGTATGTTATATTGCCATCATATTATTCATAGTGATAATAATAATATCGTTACTAGTGATGGGGCAAAATTCATTCCTTGCCTGTACTCCTTGGTTGTTGTTGTTGCTGCTATTCCCTAACCCTAAGCCCTCGTGGGACACGGGGTAGTTTGCACTGGTTGTTTACCCTCGTTGTAGTAAAAGGTTACAGAATATACTTGGGAATTGAACCATCATTCAATTTTTCCCTTAGTTATCTTCTCCTTAAGCATTTGGAAAAAGGGATGAGAGACGTATAATGTATTATGAAACCCTGTTGCATCCCCTTTTATTGTGGCATCCCTGCTAACCTCAGTGGAAGTTGGTGTCATACTGAATAAAAATTATCATCATTTTATAATTTCAGGCTGAGCAGATGATCTCAGACATCACTCTTTCTTTCCGAAATTTGATTACCTCTGCTACCTGGATGTCTCCTAACGCCACGAAAGAAGCTATGACGAAGCTCGACAATATGATAAAATTGGTGGCATATCCTTCCTATATATTCAATGACACTGAAATGGACAAACACCTTGATGGGGTAAGATTATGAAACAACGAAACTATTTTTTTTTTCAACGTGACGTCATAACCTGTAGAAGCTAAGACCTAAAGGCACTTTTAAGCCAGAAATTTAGGCAGTATACAGGTGATAAAGCATGTGTATATAAATTATAAAATATTAAGCAGAGAACCAGAGACCTGAGTTTTCAATCTGTGTAAGCATGCAGTTAGTGGTATTTGCATTTTTTTTTACTTCTGTTGCGTACCTGATGACGGGAATATAAATATCCTCCCTTGTATTCCCTTGACTTCAGATATGACAAAAAGGATAGTTTATTGTTACATTTTTTTAACAAGGTCATCTCAGTAAGTTTGTTAATAACATCAGAGAGGTTAGTTCGATTAAATATGGTCCTTCCTCCCAAAGTATCCTTTTTCTTCTGACCCGTTCCACTCATCCTTGGGTGGAAAATCTAAAAAACAAAAAAAAATTGCCTCATAGAAGCAGATTAATGGGTTGAGGATGCCTGCTCTAGGATGAAACCCTTCTGCATTCTATTTTTATTGTTCAGTTGTGCCATCCTCTAGGCTTCATTGGGAGGCAGCATCAAGTTATAAAATTGACATCATGTTATTATTATTATTATTATTATTATTATTATTATTATTATTATATTGAGCAGATGCCTGAGATCTCTACAACAGACCATTTTGGAAACGTCATGAATCTTACGAAGTGGATCAGTATGCGGTCCTTAATGAAGCTTTCTCAACCGCCTGTGAGACGCAAGTATGTAGTAATTCTTCAGACAGTTAATGCTCATTGACTGTTTCCTGAAATAAACCAATCAAGCAGTTTTCAGCATAAATAATTATGTAAACAGTTATTATTTGCTTGATGAAGTAGTTATGTAATTAGCTGAGTATTAGAGCATAGTTTATTGATTATTTATTTTTTATAGAAAAATATTTAAATAGTCACTTCGCTTCCGATCCTTTCTTTGGTACATTACTTTATTTATCGTATTTTAACAGTATTCTGTAAGAGTATTATTAATCTTTATAATATACATGACTCCATACTTGACTGTAGTATCGTTGGGGAGATAAGTAATACTGCCCTCGGAATCCTTGTATGTTAGTTGCCAACCAATGATCCCTGAATTCAATTTTCCTTTCTACAGAACAACTGGTTATTATTATTATTGTTATTATTATTATTATTATTATTATTATTATTATTATTATTATTATTATTTTATTAACAACAGGTGGGTCAGTGGTCCCTTGGAAATCAATGCATTTTATTCAGCTATTCAAAATGCTTTAAGTAAGTAAATATATATATTTATATAACATTTTAATTTTAATACTCTTTGACGATTCTTATATAAATAATGATTTTCTATAATTCTTTCCTCCTCTTCCTTGAAGATTCTTATATAAATAAAGTATAACACAATTCCCTTCATCGCTTCATGATTCTAACAAATAAGATACCAAGGCAATCTTCCCCATTGATGATTTGAATTTCAAAACTTCAGGTTTTGGTTCATGTTTAATGTAGGCGTTCTGCCTCTACAACGTGACTCCTTTAGCTTCTCTATTCTTTTTTTTTATAATTTATATTATTCAACCCAGAACTCTTGTCAGAATTTGCTGTTACTTATATCCGGAGGTGCTGGTATCTATGTGGTACAACTACCAATAAATTAAAACATCAGGTATTTTCAAAGGTGCCATTTCTGTACTTCGTCTTTTCTCATGTATGAAATTTGATTGTTCACGTACAGAAGAGGTATAGAAGTAAAATATATGACAGGCTGGCGTAACATATCACTGAAACGAGGACGCATTAAGTAATAAACAGTTTAGCACTAATCTAATTCAAGACGAAATATATTGATTTTTATGAACGTTTTTGATTCCTAGAGAATGAGGATGATAGGCAAAAAGAATATATTGAGTTCGTTACATGCATAAATGAATATGGTGAAAATTATAGAAAAAGAATCATTTACATTTTTCAATTTACTGGAATACACAAGAAAGATAATTTTTTGTGTGGAAACGTAAGTAAGTAGACTGGAGAGAGATAAATTATAAATTCTGACAACTACTGTCCATTAACAAATGAGAGCTCAAAAAATGTCATTGAGAATGTATATTGTAATAAGGTATCTGCGTAAGTTATAATGGCTGGATTGATGAATATGCATTTTAAATTTCTACTGTCTTTGAAGCATTAGATTTACCTACATATTTCTCTCTCTCTCTCTCTCTCTCTCTCTCTCTCTCTCTCTCTCTCTCTCTCTCTCTCTCTCTCTCTCTCTCTCTCTCTCTCTCTCTCTCTCTCGCTCGCTCTTTTTATAGTGATTCCTGGTGGCGTCCTGACACCACCCCTGTTTCATCACGAGGATTTGCCGTAAGTTAAATGATTGATTATTTGTTTATATTTTCTATACTGTTATTTTACTTACATAGCTTTGTTTGCTGATTCCAAATTATGAGAGTTATGTAAAGCACCTTTGATTTAAAAAATGGCATTCATATATACCTCCTGCATAGACCAGGTCTTGCTTTGACTTGGCCACTCTTCCTATGAGGACCTTATAATTATATATATATATATATATATATATATATATATATATATATATATATATATATATATATATATATATATATATATTATTCTTTATTACTTCAGAGCACTCAACTATGGAGGAATTGGAGCTATCATTGGGCATGAAATCACTCATGGCTTCGACACCAATGGTGAGTTTGGGAGATAGAGGCAGGCTGTGCACAGTTGGTAAAATATTGGTTTTGAGAGACATAGGAAGGCTGTGCACAGTTGGTAAAACATTGGTTTTTTACTCTCTTAAGCTTATCTTAAGAGTGTAAGTTTTTTGCAGTGTGTGTAAGTTTTTGCAATTTCTGTATGATTTGGATATTTTATGCTGTTTTCATCTTATGAACTCTTTTGTCCCATAACTTGTAGGTCGTTATTTTGACTGGAGAGGAGATCTTTCTAGAGGCTGGGATAATGATACAATCAACACTTACCTCGAAAAATCCAAATGTTTTGAGGAGCAATACGTTAAATACAATGTTTCTGATTTGCTTGCTCCTTTTGACACAGTTACTACAGACCTCAAGGTATATACTGTATATATATATATATAAATATATATATATATATATATATATATATATATATATATATATATATATATATATATATATATATATATATATATATATATATATATATATATAGTGTGTGTGTGTGTGTGTGTGTGTGTGTGTGTGTGTGTGTGTGTGTGTGTGTGTGTGTGTATTAAGATATCTGTCTTGAGTATTGTATCATCTTAGCAACTTTTTCCCTATGTAGCCAAGTGATAGCACATCTTATTCACTATTTGCAAGCTCTTGAGTTCAATATATGTATGATTTCTTGAAGCATAATGTCTTGGTATTTGAGTCATTTTAGCCACTTTCTTCACTATGTAGCCAAAAGATAGCATAGCTTTTTCCACTTTCTGTAAGCATTTGAGGTCGATATGCCCTGTTGGGAATTTCTTGTTCCAAGGCCATGGAGGTTACTAATTTTCAAGTATATTAAAAATAAAACTTCAATATTTTTCTTCTTACTATCTTTTTCTTTGGTATTTACAGATAGATCCCGTGAGCTCTAGTGGCGAAAACATCGCAGACAATGGCGGTATGTACTTTTTCTAACTGTCATATTTTCGTGAGAATTATTTTTTTTTTTCAGTATATAGCCACATCTTAATGAAAAAAAGCAAGGAGCGACAACTGTGGCAATAGAACTGAGATAAAAGGGATTCACCTTGCCTTGCATGTTCTGACTTTTCTAACAGTGGTTTTGTGACAAGAAAAGAAATTGAATTAGAAAGAGATGCTAATTCCTTCTCCCATATTACTTTTAGTTACCTCCTATAACATGATAGGAATGCAAAGGTGTGATTCTTTCTACCACGTCCAGGGGTAATGATGAATCTTCTTCTTCTTCGTCTACATCTTTTCCCACTTTCATGTGGGGTCGATGTTTCTGGCCAGTTATCTGTACTGGCCATATTTTGGTTTTGGCAACATTTTTATGGCCGGATGCCCTTCCTGCCGCCAACCCTCCCCATTTACCCGGGCTTGGGACCGGCACCAAGTTGAGGCTGGCTTGCCCCCCTCAGTGGCTGGGTTCGGGGGGGGGGGAATGATGAATAATAACTGTTAATATGTGTTTGAACTATTATTATAAACTATCAGTTATGGAAGCAATAATTTTATGTAATGCATTTGATCATTAACCCTACTCATCCTAGGATATTCACATTATCTTCACTTTCAGATAAACTCACTATGTCTGCTGAGAAAACACCACATTGCCGCTCATTCCAATCCCCTGATATGAAACTGTTTTGTGTCAAGGGACTGAAATGAACAGCATGACAGTGTTTCCTCAGCAGACATATTGAGTTTGCTGGTAGTCCTTGCTTGCCATCGATAGAACAACAGTATCATGAGCTCATGTACGAAAAGTCCCATGCAAAAAGATTTTTATTTTAAGCATTTTAAACAGGTCTGAGGGCATCTTGGTTTGCTTACAAGAAACATGTTGAAGATAATGACAAAAAGGATTTTTATCTTCCTGGCCTACAGAACTATAATCAAGATCAGCTTTTCTTTATCTCCTTTGCTAAGGTTTGTTGGTGTATTTTCTTTGATTAAATATATCGTTTTCTTTTTATGTCTATACACATATATACAAAGGCCGCAGTTCCCTTGTAGGGGGAACGGATGAGGCAAAGTCATTCATCAGTCGCTAATATTCTCTGAGTACTCCTCTTAGCTCCTTTGGGATAAAAGGCTAACACATTTTCCACCATCACCACCCTGCTTGGGTCGTCCACAAGGTATATGGGTAAGGATTTTTTTTCATAGTCTCGTCATGTTGTTGTGTTCATATCTCTTTTGCTAGTTGACATTAGACATATAATGCAACAACTGAATTCAAAATAAAATTTATGCTAAAACTTACAAATGAATAGTTGCTTAGTAACAGCTAATCAGTGCCCATCTTAGTCAATCGAATAAAGGTTAAAACTATGTAAAGAATAGCAATGGCAAGGGACAGTGATAGCATTGAGTCCACTTATATACTTATCATATAGCCTGGGCACAAGCCCCCTCTCCAATCACATGAACCCAGTGATCTCAGGGCAGTGGCTTAATAATCGGGTAGATGTATAGTCTTTTAATTGATAAGTCTCATTTCTCAGCTGTGGTGCATGCAGTACACACCATTTGCCCTTCAGTACAGTGTTACCAATGACCGACATCCTCCTGGCCACTTCAGGGTCCTAGGGGCTCTTCAGAACAGCAAAGAATTCTCTGAAGCTTTCAGGTGTCCTGTTGGGTCGCCACTGAACCCTGAAAGAAAGTGTCTTTTGTGGTAATAGATGTTAGAATTTTGTCAGTGAATAGAACAGAGATTTATTGTCTATGTGACTTGTGTGCAATATGTTTCTTGATGTGACTGAACTGTTTAAACAACTTTAAAGCATTTATTTGTTTCGTCATTACAAATTACAGTACTTTGTATATCAAGGGAAAGTTTTGTGGTTTTATCTATTACTGCTTACAATGTATAATAAGGGAAAGTTCCATAAGGCGATCAGTTAATGAAAGGAAGAAATTTCTATTTTAAGTCCCAGTGTACTTCTGAGGTGCTTTTCCAGTATTTATTTTTGCATAGGCTTAAGAAATAATCATTAAAATAACTATATTTTTTATTCAATTCTAATGCCTTCATTGAAATAACTTTATTTTATGCTAAGTAGTGTTTTTTTTTTTACAGAAATCTTATATCAGAAGTGGAATTAGATTTATAGTCTGTTATATTTTGATACATATAATGAAAGAACGCTGTATACAATACTATAAACCTTTATATTTTGGAGATATATAAAGAATTACCTTTTATTTGTCATGGTTTAAGATATATATATATATATATATATATATATATATATATATATATATATATATATATATATATATATATAATATATATATATATATATATTTGATTTGTAATCTTTTTTTATAAGTATTGATGTTTTTTTTTTATGTTTTTTCTTGTGTTATATAACATTCAAGAAAAGTTAGCATAACACGATATTACTCTCAGTTATTTATGTGTACAAATATAATACAGTATACTCATATATATATATATATATATATATATATATATATATATATATATATATATATATATATATATATATAATATGCCATATTACGTCAGGGCTCCGTTCCTGACAGCTGACTTAAGTCGGATTTCGACTTAAGTTGGAACACACCCATAATTCGAACCAAAATCCCCCAATGCTAAAAATAAATACTATAAAACATAGAAAAATAAACTAAGTTTTTAATCTAATACATAAAAGTAGTTAAAGTACACTTTACAGTATTGCTTACCTTTACTACTCTGGTTGGTTTGCATCTGGATGACTGGCATGTTGAAAAATTTATTTATTAATATGTATATATATATATATATATATATATATATATATATATATATATATATATATATATATATATATATATATATATATATATATATAACAAAATCTTATATAATAACACCTCTTGATAATCTTATGTAGTTTAGTCAAATAGGATCTGATATATAAAATCATGATGAAAAAACTGAGTTGGAGTAAATGATTCCCTTTAGGGATATCCAAGACTTCGTTTAATGTTTCTTGTTTTGTTTGCCATCTCATGTATCATTTTAATCCCCATTTGAGTGGGGGTGGACTCAGACAGGTAGGTGTTAGGGAATAAAGACTAGATGCTTTTCCCAATGCCCTGCAATGGGCTTGAAAACTGGTTTATCACTTCCTGAGTCGAGTGTTCTAACTATTGTGCTATTGCGGTCCATGGTAATGAAAATATCATGTGAAGAAAATATTCATTTTTGTACATTCTCTCTCTCTCTCTCTCTCTCTCTCTCTCCTCTCTCTCTCTCTCTCTCTCTCTCATGATAATTTATCTGTTTCACTTTGTCTTTTATATATTTCGTTATTATCAGTAGAAATAATAAATATTGCAAAACAAGATTAAGTCTAATAATAAAGACATGATTTAAATGAAAATGGAGAATCAGCAAAAGGAAGATATAAGTAAATAAAGTAATGGTAAATAAGAAAAACACAAGAATGTAAATTACGAGGTAGAAGAGGTTAACAGAAGATAATGAAGAGAGGAATAAGAAGACAGGATAGCCACACGGGAGAGACGAAAAGGCCTACGTTTAAAAAAAAAAAAAAAAAAAGAGAGAGGAATATGGTAGAAGAAGAAAAAAATGAAAGTTTAGGAAACGAAAAAGAGATGTATGAATAGGGAGCGCCACAAGGTAGAAGATAATGACCAATAGAAGACAGGATAGCCCAAGAAGAAGATATCAGATGAAGATTTACTAGAACAGAACAGTGACGTAGAAAGATATTGCACAGGAAGAAAAGAGCTATATAATCGATGAAGAAGGGGAAATTAAAAGACAGAAAAAAGAATACTGAAGGCGAAAATATAAGATGAACGCCGAATAGGAATAGAATGAAAATGAATATGGAGAAAGAATGAAAGATGAAGACGTAGAGAGGGACACAAGTAGAGGAAGAGTCGATCGATAAGAGACAAGTCATAGCTGATTTGTCCCAACTGGATTGCCTGAAGAGGATTGTATCGTGATCGGCTCCTCCTCCTCCCCCCTCCTCGTCCTCCTCCTCTCAAAATTATAAGGTAATCGAGAACAAAGCATGCGTAGAAGGTTCTTGCATTCTTTTACAATGTTAATGCATTTTTGTATTTGTAATACGAAGAATAAAAGACGCTATTGCATATCAGAACAAGCGTGGTATATATATATATATATATATATATATATATATATATATATATATATATATATATATATATATATATATATATATATATTGCTACTATATTCCATTTACAATTTGTTCAGTTTTTATAGCTAGGAAGTGGGGAACTACGTGCAATATTTTCGTTAAAGCAAATATATGATTAAAATACATATACAGGGTGTGTATTTCTCATTATCTAATATTATATGACCAGAAAACGGGGAACTACATGTATCACTAAAATCAAAATGCTATCTCTTGTCGTATGATAAGATATTCTCTTATCTATGTATTTCCATTTTTAATATATATTAATGATAAGAAAAACTAATTTTTATGTTATTTCCATTGTTCAAAGCTCTTGATAGCACCGACTGTAGTGTATCATATACAATATTGTAATAAGTAATATTATTACTATTATTATTATTATTATTCCCTCTGAGGGAGATGGGGTCAGAAAAATTACTCCGTGTTCCCCTGCTTGTCGTAGAAGTCGACTAAATGGGGCGGAGCTAGGGAACGGGGAATTCCGTCCTCTGTATTATCTTCCCCCTGAGAGTCAAAGTATTTGTTTTGAATCTCCCACCTCCCTATGGCTTTTGTATATAGATAAATGATGATTATTATTATTGTTATTATAATTATTATTATTACTATTATTATAGCAAATACAAAAGGAGCAGTAGTAGTAGTCACTGTGGCTCAAACGGTAGCGTCCGCGACTCTGAGGCGTCAGGTCGAGGGTTTGTGCCCCGTCACGGTCTGAGGTAAGCAAGGGCATGCACTCAGGGTAGCGATTACATTTGCCAAAACAAATCCTTCGCAAGAAGGCAACCGTCCTAGACCTTGGTAGAAGAGGGAGTCCGTGACGTAAAACTGGAACGGAACCGGAACAAAAGGAGCAGTAGTAGTCTTCAGACATTGTCCTTTAATTTTTCTATTTATTTATTTACATATTCATCATATATATGGAGCGTTTCCTTATATATGATAATAATTATTATTTTTTTTTTCATTTGGGATTGTTACTTAGCTTGTGATACTACTACTACTAATAATAATGTTGTTGTTCCGGTTTTACGTCATGAACTTCCTTTTCAACCAAGGGCTAGGACTTGTTTTGGCATATTTAATCGTTACCCTGAGTGCATGCCCTTGCTAACCTCAAACCGTGACGGGGCGCGAACCCTCGACCTGACGCCTCAGAGTCGCGGACGCTACCGATTGAGCCACGATGACTAATAGTAATGATAAACCAAATGCGATCACGTTAAGCGCTCTCATTCTTCATTTTTCTTTGTTAAAGCTCTTACTGTCCCAACGGCATATGGTTCCTTCATTAACGCAGGCTTTAACGTGCGTGTTTTTACGATTATTAACCAGAGCTGCAGGACGGTTCATTTACTCCTGTCATAGCCAAATTTTAGAGATACTGTTTAGTATTAACTTTATATCTAGTTGTACTCACTGAGCTGACAGGGGCTATCAGGCACTTCCCAAGGTAATTTGTATTGTGGTTTCTTTGTCAGAACCTCTTGGAAAGACATAGAGAATTTATATATCCCTCATGTGGTAAATAGACCCCTTGATCAAAGGATGTTTGGTGATTACAACAGTAGATGTATTTAGTCCTTGGTAGAACAGTTTCCTTATACCCTTAATCTTTGTAAAGAGCAAAAAGTATATATATATATATATATATATATATATATATATATATATATATATATATATATATATATATATATATATATATATATATATATATATTTATTTATTTATTTATAAGAATAGTTGACAAGTAATATTTACTAAGTAAGGAAATCACTAGTGTTTTGAATTCATAGCTATAAAAAACCGGACAGGAGACGGAGAGTTACGAGCAGGAGCTCTTTCCCGCATAAATCCATTGGTATTCACCTCCCGTACATCCTTAATATACATGTTTGCAAACTCGAATGCGCATCTTCTTCTTTTTCTTCCTTTTTGTTGTCGTTTTTCCCCATATTCATAAGGGATCGCTGCTTTTCTCTAGGCTCACGGAGATTAGTATTTAGTTTTAGTTCAAGCTTTGATGGCTATTTGGACATCAACCCTCCCCAATGACCCGAGCTTGGGACAAGCACCGAGATGAGTTTGCTTGCACCCTCAGTAGATGGACTACTCGCATGCAGTTAGTGACCTAAAAATCCAATTTGTTATATGTCGTGTCTGCAAACAGATTACAGTTGAATTTCTTGCATGTCCTTTAAAGCGATTCATTGAAAATAGGACCGAAAGAGAGAGAGACTGCATCAATTATGTTAACGAATTTTCCCCAATATTTTTACAGCACGCATAGCTTAGTAGTAGATTGCACGTGTCGGCGAGTAACAGCTGCAAATTTGAACCCACCGCGGGGCGTTAGGAAGACCTGCCAGTCTTAATCCCTCTGCTCGAGCATGTCGTGTTCAATTCCTTCCGAATAGAATCTAACTGGCTCACAAAGCGATGCGGTTGCACAATATAGAACTATACTAAAGCTCTCTCACACACATACACACACACCTATGTGAGGCCAAAACTCGAATATGCAGCCCCCTTTTGGAATCCGCACTTGAAAAAGCACATAGCTAAGCTTGAAAAAGTTCAAAGACATGCCACGAAACTGGTGCCAGAAATACGCAATCTCAGTTATGATGAGAGGCTGAGGGAATTAGACTTACCATCACTCGAAGCTAAAAGAGTGAGGGGGGATATGGTGACAGTCTTTAAATTCCTTCATGGTTATGATAGAGTGGATAGGGATCGATATTTTGATATGGCTGGCTCTAGAACTAGAGGTCATAGTTTGAAGCTTCGTAAGAAGACTTCTTCGCAGGATGTAAGGAAATACTTTTTCAGTGTAAGAGTAGTTGATAATTGGAATTGGCTAAGCGAGGAGGTAGTTAATGCTATCTCAATTCATAGTTTTAAGGACAGGTATGATAAGTATGACTAAGTATAAAATGGAACCGACGAGGAGACGGGAAGATACGAGCTTTGGGCTCTTTCCCGTAAACACAATTAGGTAATCACAATTAGGTTATCACACACACACACACACACATATACATATATATATATATATATATATATATATATATATATATATATGAATCATTTTTTTACCCCGACCGGGACTCGAACCTAGGACTTATGATTACTAAGTCAAGGCGCTACCACTACACCACAGAAGGTTAAAAGGAACCCAACCTTATAGCTTATATCTGCTATACTTAGGAATGAACGCATTCTAACTGAATGCCATTATGTTCATATTACAGATTCCCCAACCTCACTCGTGGCTTCATTTTAGCATTTAATTCAATTCCCAATCTCATTCGGGCCATGAAATTATCAAATAAGCACATTACATATGTGAAAACATGAATCATTTTTTACCCCGACCGGGACTCGAACCTAGGACTTATGATTACTAAGTCAAGGCGCTACCACTACACCACAGAAGGTTAAAAGGAACCCAACCTTATAGCTTATATCTGCTATACTTAGGAATGAACGCATTCTAACTGAATGCCATTATGTTCATATTACAGATTCCCCAACCTCACTCGTGGCTTCATTTTAGCATTTAATTCAATTCCCAATCTCATTCGGGCCATGAAATTATCAAATAAGCACATTACATATGTGAAAACATGAATCATTTTTTACCCCGACCGGGACTCGAACCTAGGACTTATGATTACTAAGTCAAGGCGCTGCCACTACACCACAGAAGGTTAAAAGGAACCCAACCTTATAGCTTATATCTGCTATACTTAGGAATGAACGCATTCTAACTGAATGCCATTATGTTCATATTACAGATTCCCCAACCTCACTCGTGGCTTCATTTTAGCATTTAATTCAATTCCCAATCTCATTCGGGCCATGAAATTATCAAATAAGCACATTACATATGTGAAAACATGAATCATTTTTTACCCCGACCGGGACTCGAACCTAGGACTTATGATTACTAAGTCAAGGCGCTACCACTACACCACAGAAGGTTAAAAGGAACCCAACCTTCTGTGGTGTAGTGGTAGCGCCTTGACTTAGTAATCATAAGTCCTAGGTTCGAGTCCCGGTCGGGGTAAAAAATGATTCATGTTTTCACATATGTAATGTGCTTATTTGATAATTTCATGGCCCGAATGAGATTGGGAATTGAATTAAATGCTAAAATGAAGCCACGAGTGAGGTTGGGGAATCTGTAATATGAACATAATGGCATTCAGTTAGAATGCGTTCATTCCTAAGTATAGCAGATATAAGCTATAAGGTTGGGTTCCTTTTAACCTTCTGTGGTGTAGTGGTAGCGCCTTGACTTAGTAATCATAAGTCCTAGGTTCGAGTCCCGGTCGGGGTAAAAAATGATTCATGTTTTCACATATGTAATGTGCTTATTTGATAATTTCATGGCCCGAATGAGATTGGGAATTGAATTAAATGCTAAAATGAAGCCACGAGTGAGGCTGGGGAATCTGTAATATGAACATAATGGCATTCAGTTAGAATGCGTTCATTCCTAAGTATAGCAGATATAAGCTATAAGGTTGGGTTCCTTTTAACCTTCTGTGGTGTAGTGGTAGCGCCTTGACTTAGTAATCATAAGTCCTAGGTTCGAGTCCCGGTCGGGGTAAAAAATTATTCATGTTTTCACATATGTAATGTGCTTATTTGATAATTTCATGGCCCGAATGAGATTGGGAATTGAATTAAATGCTAAAATGAAGCCACGAGTGAGGTTGGGGAATCTGTAATATGAACATAATGGCATTCAGTTAGAATGCGTTCATTCCTAAGTATAGCAGATATAAGCTATAAGGTTGGGTTCCTTTTAACCTTCTGTGGTGTAGTGGTAGCGCCTTGACTTAGTAATCATAAGTCCTAGGTTCGAGTCCCGGTTGGGGTAAAAAATGATTCATGTTTTCACATATGTAATGTGCTTATATATATATATATATATATATATATATATATATATATATATATATATATATATATATATATATATATATAGCATCCGAGACTTTGAGGCGTCAGGTCGATAGTTCGCGCCCCGCCACGGCCTGAGGTTAACACTCAGGGTAACGATTACATCTGCCAAAACAAGTCCTACACAAGAAGGCAACCGTCCTAGCCCTTGGTAGAAAGGGAGTCCGTGACGTAAAACCGGAACAATATATATATATATATATATATATATATATATATATATATATATATATATATATATATATATATATATATATATATATATATATATATATATCCCTTTTCCTGCCTGCTTGAGCATAATATGTTGGACATTGCAATAGCTAACATGAATTAATGTTCACATTCATTATAACCAGCAGCAAATACTATAAAAAATATAATGTATTAAAAAAAAAGTACTTGCTTAGAGCTCCTCCCCCCAATCACTGAGACAAGCGATAAATGCATATTATATGAATCACTTAGTGCAAGATCTTCACCTTTAATTCAGTATATAAGGTTCATAATAGAGATTACAATAAACCAGGAACTGTCAGGTATTAAACAGTCAGTTCATTCGAGTTCCGTAATAAAATGAATTTATTCATGTGCATCTCGTCAGGGCATCAACCCGCATCCAGAGATAAATCGGTGACCGCGCGGCGGCAACACTCCCAATCATGTTCATATAGATAGTCAATTTACTATAATCTATTCGGCCGGTCCGATATCAATCCGGTAGCTGTAAAAAATAGTTAATTTATAATATTTTAAACTGTTATATGTCGGTGACTTACGATAATTTACAATAGTAAAAGTTAATAGTATTTTAAAATATAAGATATTTAGATACGCTAGTTATAGTGAGTTTTGTTGCATATAATATATCCTTACATATATATGTAATAAGATCGAACGAAAGGTTTATCTGCACTAATAGGAACGATACGATAAAAAACAAAAAGTACAAATGGAACTCATTGACATAATCAAATGACTCACTCTATATTTATTTAAGCCTTTTGGTGGGTGTCATACCTCGCTATAGTAATTTTCTTCCCGATAAATAAACAGTACATGTCGTAATAAATATCACCATAGAACATAGGAAAATACAAATATTGTATTTTTACTATTTGAAGCTTGAAATAAATACAAATATCAAATTTTTATTGGTTAATTTTCCTCCTTGTGACAGGCGACATTTTGATCCAAAGCACTTTGGCATTTTCAGTTGTTTGTTGACGTTTGGATCGTAAGCACCTGTTACTTTCACTCTCTTGATGTAATTTTTCACCTAATAGCATTTATGGGTGAAATAATGTGAATTAAAGAGTGTAAAGGTGAATAATGCAGCAGTCTTCGTGGTTCAATAATAGTGAAAGTGTTTAATTAGTTACCATCAAGGACATGGCGCCGTATTTATTTCATTAACTGCCACCTGTCAATTGAAAGTACAATTTTTGACCCTCCCTGGTCACACTCCTAAAGGATATCGGATCGATAATCAAGTTTTATCCAATTTTGTACTCCTATTTAGTCTTTACTTTGTATTAATGCTAATTTATTGATATTTCTAAGTATGTTTAAGATATTTATGTGCATTAGCGCAGGCTTGGTAAGCGGCATCAGTGCTTATGTTACAACCCCCAAGAGCAAGGAACAATTATACAATCGCCAATTTATTAGTAATTATAAAGGAATCGCAGTTTCTGAAACAAAGGTATTTGTAAATCGTGTTCAGAAATTAGGGAATTAAAGACCGTGATTTATTCCCTTTTAATAAACGCCTAGGTAAAGAAGCTATTACTGGAGAGAATCATCGGTGATTTAATTAAAGTTTTATCTAATGTAACCATGTTTAATATCGTTAGAATATCCAGTTAGAATGATATCAATCTTTTTGGTATTTTTTTTTTCATGCTCAAATTAAGTGAATGGGAATTTCATGAAAGGAAAAAAAATATCCAAAACGCCGGAAAATTAATCAAGTCGATTTTTAAATTCATTTTATTTTAAACTGGATGAATTAGCCTTGCAAACTTAAATGACCTCAGCCTGATCTTATGATAAATTTCTCGAGTTGTTTTTTTTCCAACAGGGTATGAAAGTAAACATTTACCAATTTTTTTTTAATATATATATATATATATATATATATATATATATATATATATATATATATATATATATATATATTATATATATATATATAGATATATATATATATCTATATATATATATATATATATATATATATATATACTATATATATATATATATATATATATATATATATATATATATATCTATATATATATATATATATATATACACACTTTCTCATCACTGTCGAGAGAATTTTTTTTTTTTAAGAAATGAAAATATAAAACTAGTAAAAACTCAAAGACGACTGAAAATAGTATTTTTAATTTTAAACCTGTTTCTTAGTTGAATGTGAATGAACCAAACTTTGCCATTGGCAGTTAATTGGCTATTGGCCATATTGCCAGTCTGTCAGTATAGGTTATTGGCTATTTGGGGAATTAAGGATGGATGCCCTTTCTGACCACCTGCATTTGGATTAAACACAGGTTCAGTTGAGTGCTCTAACTAGTTCGGTACCGCGGTTCCCTAACTTGGCAAAATCATAGTTGTTTCATCATGTATTTTTGTAAAATACTGCTGAATTTAAAGCAGGTGTAACAACTTAACAGCATATTATTATTGTGCAAATTTATGATCTTCATTTTCATTTTGGTTGTTTTGTTTAACCATTTTGCACTAGAATTCAGAGGGATTAATCTCTCACTCTAGTATGAGTTACTTGAAAATCTTTACTATCAAAGGTTGGAGAGTTTAAGTGTAGGTTTGAGGTAGTAAATAGAAAGCTATATTTAAAATAAAATAAAAATCTCCACTAGATGGTGAGAGATATACCTTCCAGTTCGTTACCTGTTCTCTACTTAAGGGTTTTATAAATATACCTCACACACCTATAATCCACTACTGAATTTCATTTATGTTAATGTGTTATCGTTAGTTTCCATTTTGAGGTGGACACAAATAGAGTGAATCTGGAGAATTAAGGCTTGCCCTTCCTATCACCCCACTTTGGGCTTGAACACAGAATCATTACATTCAGAGTTGAGCACTCTAGCTGAATCTAATGTTGGGAACCAGGGGTCATTTATTTTTTCCCCAATATATTCCTAAATATCTCATTGAGACAGATACTGTATAATAATATGAAGTTGAAAAAACTACTTAGTAAAATAAAACGTTACACATACACTAGGAAACAATTTACAAAATTTCCAGAATGATTGTGAATTGAGAAAATTCGGTTGGAAAAGCTTAGATTTTCTAACGAAAAAATCACAGTGGAATTGTTGCTAGTCGGTTGAATATTATAATTCAAGTTAATGAAATCTGATTTAACTTAACATGACCTTACCTTCATATAGTTGCCTTCCTTAATAAAATAGTAGACTTCCTTATGTCTAACAAACAAAAACAAACAAACAAACAAACTTTATTTCCATTTCAATACAATGGGTATTCGTCAGCCAGGGCAAGCCCCAACCCCCCACTGTGGTGTCCAACCACAGCAGTTCCTGCCAGTAAACAGCTTAAACTCTCGGTCTTGGACGGGAACCGATCTTTCGACCTCGTGAATGCGAAGCCAGCGCGTTACCACTGTACTAGCCAGCAGGCGAGCATATCTTCAAAATGGCAATAAAATGATAGGTATGAGTGCCAGTAGAGATGTATATGGCACTATGTTTACCTTAACCACAATATTGTAGTGTCATCTACTGGTCAGTTTAAAATTCATCTCGGATCTTGTAAAGCTGAATAACCCGCAGAACCCAATGTAAAGTTTAATAACCTAGTAACGTTATTTCAGATGACTTGCTTTGTAAATATGAAGAACCCTAGGGCACCCTGGGGTTACCCTTCTTTACAAAATCCAAAAGATTTGCCTTCGCATAGCATGCAACCTTTAGCACAATTTATATACATTCTTTCCTGATTATATAACTATTTCTAATTACCTTTGCTACTTGGCATTAGCTTAAACATATAGGAACGGAATGCTGACTCATTCTCTGTTGTGAATGATATGGGATTTCTCGCTTTTGATATAAGTGATTGACGCATTGCAATGATTAAATCAGTCAATTTAATCTAAAGACCTAGGGATATTGTAAAGATAAGTAACCCCCTGCACTCCATGTAAAGTTAAAGTGCCCCATCAGTTGTCAGGTATCGTGAATTGTCTTAGAGGCTAAATGTGAATAATCCCAGAGACTCTGGGGTGGGTGTTCTTTACAAGATCCAGACTTAGGGTAGATGAGTTGCACTCTTCTTTATTATTGTAGGCATCAAGGGTTTGTTTAATCCTTTTGAATTTGTGAATTTGATTTAACCTTTGGTTTCACGAGCACCTTTACAGATCACTCTGACATGCTATAATAGGCAATAAAGTTACTCTGCTTACTTTAGTAATAATAATCAAACTGCTGCTTGGGATAATAGGAAATCTATTCGAGTAAGAGTTGAGTTCCAAATGTAAATGAGTTCCATAGTTATTTTTTTGCACCCATTGTTTGTGTGATACTTAGGGTTTGACATCCAAGACTGGAAGTCAGTAAACAAATAAAAAGGACACTTACAGTAGCTGCAATCCCTTTTATAAGGGGGATGGCTGAGTCAAAGCACAATTTCACCATAAGCCAACATAACTCATTTACTCCTTAAATAGAAAGATAGGGATAATGAAGCGTTTTCGAATTTATGGAGACTAGAATACTGAATATCTTAAAACTATTGCCTCAGTTCAACGAACAGTGTCATTAAGGGAATCATTTGAAAAATTCGACTGTATTCAGTTGATAATTGATATTGGTAAATATGATATTAACAAAGGAGATTCTTGGCTTGAAATGTGTAAAAATAATAAAGGTAATAATAATAATGTGAGGCTATGCAGATTTTTAAAGGTAAATGCAGGTGGACGACATAGCCCTTGGCCAGATAATAAGGTCAGGAAAAAGCGACTTACCTGTGGTTCTTTTTGCAATGCAAGGTCATGGCTAATTGATGGTAGTTTCCCCTGCACTTCTTGATTGTTAAGGAGGTATTTTTAGTTATTTTATATTCGTACATAATACTGTGCTCTTTTATTGCACTGTATTATGAAGGGCATCCAGCCTTAATCCCCCAGCTTTAACATGTCTGTATCCACCCCTATTTGAATGGGGACTGATCTGCGGCACATAAAGCAGTGCTTTATATTTTCAGTCTTTTGATATTTTTATTTTACATTTCTTAAATGTCATTGTATCCCTTTGAGCTCAATAGGGCGGCCACAAATGTAGCAGACGATGTTAGGGGACAGAGTTTCATCATAACATCCTCCTCTCCTCCTCTGCCAGGTAATTTATGTACAGAAAAAATTCATTGAGTGAGGTATTTGCTTAAAACTTCACTAGCTGTAGCTGTCAGACTCACGACAGAAGGATCTTGCCCGCTTACCCTGTGGATGACCCAAGTAGGGTGGTTGGGGGGGAGCTTTGACTCGGTCACCCCCTTACAGGGGGAGATATGGCTATTTTATATGTATGTGTGTGTATAACTACTCATTCAGAATATGAGTTTGGACGTTACCCTCTCACCACTGGGAATAAATTTAGATAAAGCAAAAATAAATTATTAGAATGCTGATTATTAGGCCTAATATGTTTTAAGTTTTAACTAGATAATTTGATAGGTAGTAACTGGATAGATAGTAACTAGTATGAATAGCCATTATTGCAGTTTTTAGTGTAGGCTAAGTAGGAATTAGGATGTACCTCAGGACTTGCAATTTTTTTTCCTTTTACTTTTTCCCCCGACACTTATATTTTTGTATGTTTTTTCACCCCTGAGTAACATTTTCAGGGTTATCTTTTTATGTTATTATTATTGTTACAGGTCTAAATTTATTCTGATTTTTCTTTATTGAGGTTTATGGTCTTATATAGATTTAACTCACATTAGATTTCTCTTTTTATATAGAGTAATGCACAGTCGTATTTAAGCTTGCTTATAACTATGGATTTGTTGCTTACAGAATAATACTGTATAGAGATGAAGAAGTTTTAGGAAGATTTTTATTCTTTTGTTTATTTAGATTATTGTGGATAATTGATTGAGGATCTTTTTCAGAATAGTTATTGAACTTTACATGAGTGCTTTTGGGGGTCGCTCATCTTTTACAAGATCCGTGATTGATATCAGCACATGCAATATGCACACTATTACTTCATTACCATAGAGCGTACATTTATACAGTATTGCCCATAAGGCGTAAGACAAAATAACCTGGAAATACTATTGCATCGGGGTTTGCGACCTTTCTACCTTGCAGAAACCCTTGATATTTTTATATTTAAAGGAACCTCTGCATAATAAAATTACATGTACAGTATTTATCACCTCATGCCAGTTTGTATGATAATTAGTAAATACTCTATAATAACCTTGAATCTAGAAGTAAAAAAAAAAACTCAGTATTCTACCAAGGACAGAGATATTTTTCGGAATTTATACAATATAGCTTTATTATACCCACATAGCATATTTACATTGCTATCTTTCATAGTACCCCTAGCGATCTTTCAGGAAATTCTAAGACCCTGGCTGAGAATGATTCTCCACTGTGATGGAACTTAACATATAGACGTTGAGTATGATCAGATGACTTGCAAGATATTAAGGAGGAGGCTGAGAAGTGGTAGCTTTTAAATAGGGGTGGAGGTGGGTGTAGGAGGAAGAGAAGGACGAGATGAAGTAGTGGGAGGTGAAAAAAAAAAGACACATAATTCAAAAGAAAATAAAAACCATGGTGCTAAAAAAGAATCTAAAGAGACAAAGAGTTTTACTAAGTAGTTAGTGTAGGTATTTGTATAGGCCATCATAGATGACTTGCGTGATGGTTTAGCTTAACCGTAAGAGGCCGTGTCATCTGTTCGAGTGGCAATCCATCAGCGCATCTTTGCGTAGTACGCGAGTGCTAGTGACCGCAATCGAAACATTGCCATATTTAGAGGTAGTGCCTCGGTACCAATATCTTTATAATTACATCAGAGACCTTAGGGAATCTCTTTCTTCTGGTTTGGTAAATTAAATAAGTACTGATTGTGTGGAATGTGTATTCACTTTTACTTATATCAAGGAAATGGTGAATTATGAGTAGATATACTATGACGTATGAGAATACACAGTGAGAATGATTGTGACAAGACATGTACACTGTATTTTCAGAAAGTTACAAAATTTGCTGTATTCTGTATTTTCAGAAAGTTACAAAATTTGCTGTATTCTGTATTTTCAGAAAGTTACATAATTGCTTAAAGTATTTACAACTAATGTTGTAGCTATTTACATGTATACAGTATATCTAATTTGAATAGAATAATGAATCCTAAGTAATGTATCTGGTGTTTGCAAAATATAAATAATGAAAATGAATAATAATAATAATAATAAGCATAGTACTGTTTTATGTTGCGTATGAACGAGAATTGATAAACTAAATACAATACATGCTGTGTATGGAAATATTTAAAAATACATTTGTTTTGTGCGAAAAAGAGGGAGTGTGCAAAGGATCTGCTTTGTAAGTAAAAAGAGTCAAGAAACGTTAATGTTGTGCTAAACATATTACTGAATAATTAGGTATCTGTGTTATATGAATTGGAACGAATAGTTTTAGGTATTTTACATGTTTGACTCTGTTGTGTCATTTTGATATTGTTTAAGTACAACAAGCCATTTTTCTAATCCTAATTTTATATTCTTTCTTCTATGATCTCTTTGTACACTAGCTCTTTTCCTTTTCATTTGATTACGGAATGTGACGAAAAAGAATTGAACACAACACAGACAAATTGCATTTCAAAATTTTGATGATACTGTATCAATATTCACATATACTGTATGCTTCTTGGAATATATATCAACATCACCAACGTGTTTTTAATTGCTCTAATCATACCTGCTTCTTTCTAGGTTCTTAGAAAATGGGCAGCTAGTGTTCAGGATAAAATGTAACTGAATCATTTATATTTTTATTTTTTCCTTTTTTGAGTGTGTGAAAAACAGCATCTGCAAAGACCATTCAATATTGCCTTATAGTGTAGAGATCCACTCAAAGAACCATAAATAATCAGATAAAAGAATACATTCTCGTTTGTAAGAAGTTGACATTGTTATATAAAATGTGAGAAAATTGTGAAACAATGAAAATGTACTCCTGGACGGGCTGTTTTCGTGATAGAGGTGCTCTTGATGAAAATAAGTAATTAGTACACTGTGCATTTCTAAGAAGATATCTTAATAAAGGATTTAGTGACATTACATCACAATGCAAAATACATGTGTTCATTAGCTTTATTATGTGCATTAGAAAACACCTAATATAGCGTCCAAAGATGCCGTCCTTATTCGCTTGTTTGGGATGTGGTGGAGGTGCCGAAAGTGACGATATTCGGGTCTTGGATTATCGTCACGCGGCATTGACGGATGTCCCATCTGACGTCTTTGCTACTGAACGCACCTTAGAGGAGTTAAGACTTGATTCTAACCAGGTGAGGATATCGTATTTCTATATTTGCTATGAATCTCTTGAATTTATAAGTCTGTTTATATTAAAAATGTATTACAGTATTTGATATTGGAGAAATGTCTTCTGTAAGGAAGACTGAGGCCAGAGTTTTCTAGGGTTATTCATATTTAAAGCACAAATCATCTAACCTAACCTAACGCAACATAACAAATTATGGGATAATTTAACTTTACATGGGGTTCTGGGATACTCATGTTTACAAGATCCTATATTAAGTACTGTGTTGTGGACTGATATTCCCATCTTATTGCAAGAGGCAACTAAAAGGGATAAGGTTTGTCCCTGGTGGTGTTTGAGAAAGAAATTCTTTGATGAATTCCTTGTGTGTCTTGTTTAAGAGCCATTAAGAGGTGTTAGGGAGCAGAGAACTGGCAATCTCTTCATATTTTTTATCTTGCCACAAAGCAGCTGTTCAGTGCAGGCAAGATTACTCACTCTTTTCTTCCTTTCTTTTAATGTATGAGAATACCGTATTGTTTCTTTTAGCTAAAAGAGGAAAAAATTTGATTTCCCATTACTGTTTATCCTTCATGAAGCAAGACGGATATAAATTTTTTATATACAATTTTATGATGTATTTGAATTTTGACCTAAAGTCCAATCTCCTCTTTGCAGCTAAGTGAATTACCTCGCCAACTCTTCTATTGCCATGGTCTCAAAGAGCTGGGCTTAAGTGACAACGAACTTACGTCTCTACCACCTGCTGTCGCTTCCCTCATTAACCTAACGTCCATTGATCTCAGCAAAAATTGTAAGTCTGGAAAGATGCAAACAATGAAATCCAGGAAATTTACTCAAAATAAGTGAAATTTTTATGCCTTTTCCTATTAGTTTTTCAAGGAATTGTCAGTTGGTAATCTTGATGATCAGTGTAGTAAACTCTTTTGCGAGTAATTGGAAAGTCATTATGTATTGAATATTCTTTTTACATAAGGAGACACAATGTATCTAGCAGTTTGAGTGTAGAGTATCTATTACTTTAATTTTAAGTACCGTACTTTGCATTCTTATGTCTTCTCTGTGTTAAGGATTAAGCTGTTTATATCCTTATATCCAACCATATCATTTTTTAATGTCTTTTCTGAATGAAATAATGTGCTCTGTCTATCCTTTTATCCAACCATATCATTATCTTATGTCTTGTTTAAGTGAGATTTTGTGATAATATATATCCCTATTTGCAGCCATATCAGACATCCCTGACAACATCAAAGGTTGTAAACAGCTGAGCGTTGTGGATGCCAGCATAAATCCCCTGTGTCGTCTGCCGGAGGGATTCACTCAACTTCTCTCATTGCAAGAGTTATACCTGAATGACACATTCTTGGTAAGAGCCTTTGCCCTTTTCTGTATGGTCTGTTAACTTGATGTTGTTCTTTTTGTCAATGAAAACTCTTAATACCCTCTCTGGTAAAAGATCACAGAAAATTACATACCGCTTGCTTCTCTGTAGGAATACTTACCTGCAAACTTCGGACGGTTATCTCGTCTGCGAATCCTGGAGTTGAGGGAGAATCAGTTGAATACTTTACCCAAGTCCATGGGCAGACTAACCAACTTACAGCGGCTGGATATTGGCCAGAATGATTTTTCAGAATTAGTGAGTATTTGAATATCAGAAGGTGAAAATGAAAAAAAAAAATCATGAGTTTGAAGTTGCTGTGGATATAACCACTCTTTTGTCTGAAATTTTGTAAGTATATTTGTATAGCCTTACAGCTTAGACTTATTGTTTAATAGAGGATTTTCAAAGTGTTTATAATGATTATAAGTAATAATACTGATAATGTTAGTAAATTATTTATCTGATTATAAAATTTTACACAATTTTACATCATCATCTACGTTTTCAGTTGTTATTGTAGGCAGAAAATCTGTAATAATTACTTATCTCTTCTAAAATGCATTAAAACATATTTTTACTTCCAAATCGTTATCAGCCAGAGGTGATTGGTAGCTTGGGGAACTTAACAGAGTTGTGGTTCGACAACAACAAGGTAAAATCACTCCCCCCATTAATGGGTCGTTTGAAGAAATTGGTCCATGTGGACGCTTCGAAAAACAAAGTGGACTGGGTTTCAGAAGAATTACAGCATTGTTCCCAGTTGACGGACTTACATCTCTCATCAAATAATTTGAAAGTGTGTTACCTTGCTTCTCAGTAACTATTAATTGGTTTATTGTGTATTCTACATATGGGGACTGCTTTAGCGCAGTAGCTAATGTGGACATATGGGAAAATTACTGTAGTATGTAATTTTTTATTTTTTTAATATTGTGTAAACCTTTTTGGTATATTTTCTTATAGTTTTCTGTATCATATCTTAATTATGAGGATTATTAATGTATAGAAAATTATTTCTTCAGGATTTGCAATATGATGGTAAAAATAGTTACATATCCTTAGATTTTCAAGTATCAGATCATTATATTTACCAACAGAGAATGTTTATTTGGAATATTGATTGTATTGATGAAATATAACTTTTTCTGCACTATCAGGAACTACCAGAAAAACTGGGAGAATGTCGACAACTTCAGATATTACGTTTAGACGATAATGCACTCGCGCATCTACCAGAATCGATGGGTGGTTTGGTGTCCTTAGAGGAGCTAGTAGTCACTCAGAATGATTTAGAGAGCCTTCCGGCATCTATTGGACTTCTGCGGGCTCTACGCACATTGCATGTGGACGATAATCTCCTCGCAGGTAGATGTCCAAATTATTGGTGGCCTGATTGTCTTATTCTAGAAGGGAAATTATAGGCAGAATAAAGCTAATATAGTGTTTTAAGGTTTTTAATCCTACATTTTTTTATTATAATCTTGGTGTCACATTAAAAATTTTAAAATACCGGTATATATAAGTGGCTCGATTGTCTTATTCGAGAATGGAGATACAAATAGGAATCATAGATTGAATGGTGCTTTTATATGTCGTTTTTGGAGATTCAATCCTTTTTATTTCAATATCTCCGGTTCTTAACAAAATCTTAAAATTTAATGTGTTTGTATGTACAGAATTACCACCAGAACTGGGGTCCTGCGCTCGCTTGACTGTTCTCACAGCAGCCTCTAACCGTCTGACGAGCATTCCAGCAGAATTGGGACATTTGCAGCAGTTAGTTGTACTTAATATTTGTGACAATATGATTCATCATCTTCCTGTATCTTTAACGAAGTTGAGGGTAAGTTTTATTTTAGTTTTTTCTAAGTTTTTAAGTAGAAAACAGGTTTAAGTTGTTGATGTTACAAAAATTTAACTACAAGATTCTTTCAGGCAGTTGTGAGTTCGCAATTTCTATATTGAGGCATTGTTAACGTCTCTTACGTCTTTATAATTCTTCCCTGTTTAGTTACGTGCTCTATGGCTTTCGGAGAACCAGAATAAACCGCGCATTCAACTACAGTGTGAAACATTATCGGGCACAGGAGAGAGAGTATTGACATGCTTTATGTTACCTCAACAACCACGTTCATATCAACCAGGTACGTTTTGCGTGTAAGATTAGTCGGAGGATCTGTAAAACGACCATTTGATATTTTTCTATAAAGTTTAAAGACTTACATTTTGAAAGTGATCTGCATGTTTACTTTTTCCGATAAGAGCTTTTGAGATTTTTATGTGTTTAAATATTATAATTTCTGTCTTCATTTATGAAGTATGATTATCTAAGTAAATTTGCTATATATGATATAGTCTACCTTTTGTAATTTTTATTTATAGGAAAGCTCTTTATAATTTTGGCTAAGCTTTCAGTTTTCACATAAGACTTTCATTATCTTTTTGATCTACATCATAAACAGAGACTGTTGTGGAAACAGATACATTCCCAGGCCAGGGATGGGACGAGCAAAGGAAGGCCAAAACTCTTATTAAATTTGCATTTGATGGTGACGTGGATAAACCAGGTCGTCTGACACGTGCTCCCACTCCTTATCCTAAAGAGTTGAAAGCCTTGGCTAAACATGCCAGGAATCTTAGCTCTCTGCAGAAGGACTCTTCAAAGCAATTTGTTCTTGGTCGCAGCCAGGACAATAACAAGGTTTCCTCTTCGACGGTTGTATCTCCATCCAAGGATGACGTGGATGCAGATTCATCAGCAAAGGTCCGAATCTGCTTTTATTTTTTGTTGTTGTTGTTCCTAAGCTTCCTAGCTGAATAGCCTCGAGTGTCAAGGAAGACCAATGCTGATCCTGGGCTTTCAACTACAGAGCACTCAGGGAGTGTATGTAGTGTTGGTGGCGTATGTGGTTGTGTTTGGTGTTAATGACTTCCCAACAGCGTAGGCATTGCTTATGTTTAAATATGTAGGAGTGTTTTTATTGAAATTAGTTAGTCAATTATGCCTATAATCCTAATATTTTAATTTGATTATTTCTGGATAGACTTCTCAAACCCTGAAAGTAAGGTGGTAATGAGGTAATGCATTTGACTTGATATTCAATGTTTTTAATGTAATTTTAGGTTTGATTTATATGAGTTCTATGCTCTTTTGTATATGTAATGAGCCTCTGAGTATATCTGAAGAAATTTATTGATTATCAAAATTTAGAAATTTCATGGCAAATATTAAGTCCTTGTTCTTACATATATCATATAAACATCATTTTTATTTTGTTTTTAGGAAGTAAAGAATGAAATAAAGTCACCCTTGCTCACATCTGGAGCAAAATTGAGCTCTCAAGATGTTCCAAAAGAAACAGACGATAATTCCTTACCTCTGACGGTGGTGGAACCTCAGCTGGAAGAGAGACCATTACTTAGAGAAGCGCGTAACGTTCGAAACACTCCCCTCTCAAACACGCCAAGCGGTATGAATGGGGATGTTGGCGATGTGAAGAGCATTAATAAATCTCCCAGCACCCCTGAGCGGTCATATGCTATTGGAGATCGCAAAGTATTTGGTCATGCACAGGTAAATTGCCTTAAATTCTTTCTTTTTTTAAATTGACTATTAGTTGTACAAACAAACACATACACTGGCCGCAGTCCCCCTTGCAAGTGACATGGCCAAGTCAAAGCACTAATTAGCTGTAATGTCAATAAAAAGCAGTAGTAATGGAGGTTAAAGATATCCACTATTGTCTCCCTTCACCCTTTTTGTTTTGAACTATATACTGGGTTCTTTTTCGTTATCAGCACTTTTTCCCACATTTACATGAGATAACTGTTTCTCACTAGCCTCTAAATAGTATGATTGGTTATGGGTCATAGTTTTACAATCAGATTTGTTTCTTTACACCAACCTTTCCTTTCCTAGGACTAGGGGACTAGCACCAAGTTAAATCTAGTCTACTTTCCCAATGACTTAATTATTTTAATTTCACTACAATATCAATAAAATGCGCAGGTGATGTTTTATACTATGTTTTGATAAGTAAACTAGGACAGATGAGTGTGGGGGGATTGTTATGATATGAATGGGGGTAAACCACCTTTAGCTGTCTGGCCTAACTGCAGAAAATGCTTTCTCATTTTCCCTGTTGGTGTCAATAACAGAGTTATAGAGGGGGGAAGTTTGGTAGCCATCTATCCTCAAGAAGCTAAATGGAGTGTTCGAAATATATTAACTTCTGGTGAAATGTGTACTTTGACTTGGCCACCTCCTTTACAGAAGGGATTAAGGCCATTGTATATGTATGATTAATAAGTAACATAAAGGGATAAGGAAGTAGAGGCTTGTAATCCCTCCTGCTACATTGCTGGATGTGGTTTCCTCTATGAAAAGAATTGTTTAGTTGTACCATATCGCTTGGAAACGAAAGGATGGTTGTGGCCACAGTTAAACTAAGAATCGATGTTGCAGAAATTCATTATGTTCTCACCACTATCACCTCATATATCATTGGCTTTTCAGGAAGTACTAAAGAATTCAGGAAGGAAAGGATTGCTAGCCTCCATTTGCTCTATATTCTATTATAACATTTTTTATTGTAGTTTTTCAATTTCTGCATCACTATTAGTCCCCATTCGAATGGGGTGGACACAGACAGCTTGGAGCTGGGGACTAAAACTGGATGGCCCTTCCTACTTCTCCATAAAACACGAGTTTGTCACTTTTAATTTGAGCCTTAAACCACTGATCCACCTGGGGCTCTGCCATACCATGGTAGAAAATGAGTGTGGTATTCCTTTTTCCTCAGTACTCAGAATGACCATTTCTCCCCTCTTAGTACTGATAAAAATCTGTGTATGGTATTTTCTCACATATTGTCGCAAAAATGATTATTTCAGGTTGTGGCTGTAAACCAGTCTGTTGAAAAACAGTTGAACGAAGTAAGCAAGAGTCCCTCAACAAACCTTGAAAGTAATAATACCGAGAGTTCAACAGCACCCTCTTCCCAGCATCCAAGTTCAGTAGCATCCTCTCCAGAAGGAGAACCTATTAATGACTCCCCTGATAAACGTATAAAGAAACCTCCTCCTTACCACATCGCTGCCGTCATGTCCAGACATGCTGCAGATTTCCAGGAGCCATGTGGGGAAGTATCCTCTTCCCCTACTAAAGCAGGACTTACAGTTAAGGATTTACCTTCAAAACAGGTGAATACTATATTCTTCTGTATAATATTTAATTGCTGTTGACATTTTGACCTCATTTATGATTTGAATTTCTGCCATGAAAGTAAACTTGTATTGAATGTGTTTATTAGTACCTGCTTTCAGAGAATGTGTTGTGATAGAATGTGGCACCAGTCAGAACATTGTTAATAGTCACTTTAAGAATAGCGACACACACACACACGCACGCACGCACGCACGCACACTTTTTCAGTGTAAGAGTAGTTGATAATTGGAATTCGCTAAGCGAGGAGGTAGTTAATGCTATCTCAATCCATAGTTTTAAGGACAGGTATGATAAGTATCACTAAGTCTAAAAATGGAACCGATCAGGAGACGGGAAGATACGAGCTTTGGGCTCTTTCCCGTAAACACAATTAGGTAATCCCCCCACACACACACACACACACACACACACACACACACAGGTTTTAAGGCTAAAGAGAGCGGATGGAAGCATCACTGAGACGGATGAAGAGATCTGCAAAGAATTGAACAAGGAGTTTCAGTCAGTATTTACAGTAGAAAATACCCCACCCCCTCAGATTGCAGTGATAGAAGCTCAAGGGCCGGTATTAGAGAACATCAACCTTACAGCCACAGAGGTATGCAAAGCGCTGATGGATTTAGATGTTCATAAAGCTACAGGTCCTGATGACATATCCCCCCATGTGCTTAAAAAATGCGCAAACACAATATCAGTGGCACTAAGTATCATATTTAAGGAGTCACTGGAGTCGGGGGAGATTCCAAGATGCTGGAAACAAGCAAATGTGATACCTATCTTCAAAAAGGGAAGGAGGGATACGGCTCTGAACTATAGACCAGTTTCCTTGACCAGCATAGTTTGCAAAGTTATGGAGAAACTACTAAGGGAACATATCTCTCTTCACTTGGAATCCTTCAACTTTTTGTCAGTGAGGCAACATGGCTTCAGAGAAGGTAGATCAACAGTAACAAACTTATTAGAATTTTATGATGAGGTAAGCCAAATCTTACAGGAAAGAGAGGGCTGGGCAGATCGCATATTCCTAGACTTCCAGAAAGCGTTTGACACTGTTCCACATGGGAGACTTATTAGGAAGCTGCAATCAATGGCTAGAATAGGTGGAAATGTTTTGGAATGGATAAAAACTTACTTAGAAGGAAGGGAACAGAGGGTTAGAGTAAGACACTCAGTGTCTGAATGGAGAAGAGTTAGTAGTGGAGTTCCACAGGGTTCAGTTTTAGGGCCACTTTTGTTCCTTGTATATGTAAATGACCTACCAGAGTCTGTAAATTCATTCATGGATATGTTTGCAGATGATGCAAAGATTGTGAAGAAAGTAAAAAACGAGAACAATGGTAGAGAACTTCAGGAGGATCTAAATAATCTGCATGAGTGGTCAGAAAAGTGGCTAATGAAATTCAATGCTTTAAAATGTAAGGTAATGAGAATGGGTACAAGTGCAAGAAGGCCCAAGCTTGACTACTCGGTGGCTGGAGTACAACTTCAAGAGACAGAAAATGAGAGAGATCTAGGAGTAAACATACTGGCAGATTTGTCTCCAGAAATACATATAAATGGCATAGTAAGGGCAGCATATGCATTCTTATCAAATGTAAGGGTAGCCTTCAGGCACATGGACAAGGAAATGTTCAGAAATATTTATGTAACCTATGTGAGGCCAAAACTCGAATATGCAGCCCCCTTTTGGAATCCGCACTTGAAAAAGCACATAGCTAAGCTTGAAAAAGTTCAAAGACATGCCACGAAACTGGTGCCAGAAATACGCAATCTCAGTTATGATGAGAGGCTGAGGGAATTAGACTTACCATCACTCGAAGCTAGAAGATTGAGGGGGGATATGGTGACAGTCTTTAAATTCCTTCATGGTTATGATAGAGTGGATAGGGATCGATATTTTGATATGGCTGGCTCTAGAACTAGAGGTCATAGTTTGAAGCTTCGTAAGAAAACTTCTTTGCAGGATGTAAGGAAATACTTTTTCAGTGTAAGAGTAGTTGATAATTGGAATTGGCTAAGCGAGGAGGTAGTTAATGCTATCTCAATCCATAGTTTTAAGGACAGGTATGATAAGTATGACTAAGTATAAAATGGAACCGATGAGGAGACGGGAAGATACGAGCTTTGGGCTCTTTCCCGTAATCACAATTAGGTAATCACACACACACACACTCTCTCTCTCTCTCTCTCTCTCTCTCTCTCTCTCTCTCTCTCTCTCTCTCTCTCTCTCTCTCTCTCCTCTCTCTCTCTCTCTCTCTCTCTCTCTCTCTCTCTCTCTCTCTCTTTTTCCACCACCACCATGATCTGAACTTTTTCAAAGTTCAGCTTATATAGATGCAAGACTCAGAATGCATTTGTATAGCTGGTATTGCTATTACCAATGCCAATGTCATTGCTATTATTCATGTAATGACATTTTCTTATGCTAGATTTGGGGAATACAAGTGTGGCATTAGGTCTCATTTATCACCAGTAATCTCTCATATGAATTGCCTTTACAATATACTGTGTTAACAAGAGTAGAAATACTCCCCCTACCATTGGAATAAATGTTCTTAATATATATTAAATTTCTATTTATTCCTTGCAGGATGTTACCTCTGTAGGTGTCAAGACAGTCATGGATGAAGAAAATGTTGACACCAGCAGTTCAAGTGACAGTGGATATGGAAATGGCAAAAGTAACTCCCAACAAAGTAAGTTTTAAAATCTTTCGTTTTGATCACAGTTAGTATCTTAATTTCTCAATATTTTTTATTATTCATGGTACAGGTATAGAAAAGAAGAAGAATATTATTATAGATATGTCTTTTATACATATTGCAAATAGTAACTGTATCGTTAACATTTCCTTTTAAACCGTTTCAGATCAACGAAATAGTGTTGCTCCTAATAGCAATTCTCCTACGTCTCCACAAAATACAGACACTAGCTTCACCATGCCATCTACCCCCTCATCACCGTTAAGCCCGAGTAGTCCTGGGCCAGTACCTGATGCAAAATCTGCTGGAGTAGTGTCTTCGCCATATAGTGGAACTTCTTCGCTCTCCAATCGATTTTCTCCCACATCCGTTATGCAGGCAGGTAATCGTCACTCCCATGCTGGCATACAACAAGCGACCGTTTCTTCGACCCCATCCATGTACAGTTCCCAGCAATTGTATTCAAGCCATATGTCTGGGTATCCCAAACCATATTCTCTGAATGCTGATATGAAAATTCCTGGCTATTCTAATCCTCCTTCATACGCTCGTCCAGCTTCTATTGCAACTGGACCGCAGCTGGAAAGACCTGTGGCAGATGTTTCCCAAAGGCCTGGATCACTTGCTCTTGGACCTTTGGCTGATTCAGCTCTATTAAATAGATTACCTAGAGATCAGCGTCCAGGATCTCTCGCAGCTCCTATAAATACTATAGGCATTCCGCCTGCGCCTGCTAGAGCCATGTCATATATGGGTATTAATGTCACCAGCCCAACTAAACATAGAGATCCTGCCATTTTCAGAAGTCAAGATATATTAGGAAGTAATAATGGGGAGAAGACTTATGACCAGAGAGCCGTTGGGAGAGCTGGTGGTCAACGTCAAGAAAGCAATGGACTGGTTTCTATAATTGATCAGGTAATTTGAATAATCTTAAGGTAATAATATTTATGGATTGCTATTGGTCTTGCATATCTTCAGATAGCCCCCCCCCCTCTCTCTCTCTCTCTCTCTCTCTCTCTCTCTCTCTCTCTCTCTCTCTCTCTCTCTCTCTCTCTCTCTCTCTCTCTCTCTCTCTCTCTCATTCACATTTTAATCATTTTAAATCAGTGATGACATAAAACAGTATTACCATTACACTTAAGAAATAGGTCTTGTTTTATATTCTCGAAAAATATTATATTGTAGTAAAGGAATTGTAATTTCATTGCTAATTACAGGTGACAACAGGTCTCTTGGAACATGGAGAGAGTCCCCCACTGAAATCTGTGGATACCTCCAGTGTTTCTTCCACATTGCCTGTTGTAACTGCAGTATCTTCCTCAATAAGTTACTCCAAGTCTCAGATTACTCAAGCAGAATCATCTGGATCCAGGGGTTTGACCAATTTCACCCAAGACCAACCTCGTGGGGAGGTTTTACATCCAACACCTCATAGACCTCATATGATCTCATCTTCAGTACAGGAAAGCACTGTTGCCTCAGATTCTGTTGTTGAGCCATATGCTAATCAGTCAAAAGAACCTACAAATGTTCAATCAACTAAACCTGAACATTATTCCTCTCCGCCTAAGCCTGCACCCAAACCTGTGTCAAAAATACCCTCATTAACCTCTGAACCCCAGAGTAACCATAACAATAGCTATGAGTCCCATATACCTAGTCATTCCAGTAATCTTGGCGAATCTCGCATACCAAGTTTAGGAAGTAAAAATCGAA